>JADDOH010024950.1:0-124506 GCA_016648135.1 Agrypnia vestita | reverse complement strand
GTCGAAAATGTTCAAGCTATTATGACCTAATATCAATAGTTAAGGAGATATGTGACATCAAAGTTTGCATTTTTTTTTCAATATTTCTGACTTATTTTTTGTAAAACTTTGGACTATCATTAAAGTAACTTATATCGAATATGAAAAATTTATTCCCTTTAATGCAAGTCAAATAAAAAAATAAAAACCTTCGAATTCCAATTGGAAAACATTCCAATTTGAATTTTTTCAGGATTTTTATCATTTTATTTAACTTGTATTGAAACGGATGAATTTTTCGTAATCGATATGAGTTACTGCAATGATTGTCTAACGTTTTACAAAAAAATAAGTCAGAAATATTGAAAAAAAAAAATGCAAACTTTGATGTCGTATTTCTCCATAACTACTGATATTAGGTCATAATGGCTTGAACATTTTAGACTCACAATCAAGGCAGGAATATAGCCCTGCGAGGTTATTAATGTTTTACAAATAACCCTGTATATTGCTAATAAGCCCTATAAAACAATGGATATCGTAAATTTTGTCTAATTAATTAGATATCCGGACTCCTGTGCACCTATCCCAACCTATCCCAACCGCAAAGTTAGCCACTCAACCAAGTTGTGCGCGTGCATACATTTCGGCGATTTATTTTTATTTACATAGACATATTTAATTAATATTTGTTGCGATATTTGTTTCCCAGAGTCATTACTAATGCACAGCTTTTTTGCTTGTATGCGCTGTCCGTCACTGGTGTGCATAATCGTAATATCGATTTCACCTTTATGCCCAGTCGGATAGCAGTAATGTTTGGGTGGAAAATCAATTAAAAACGAGTACGAGTTAGAATGCAATAATTATCAATTTCGACATAATATTTACAAAAGATAAATTTAAAACGTGCCTTATTGGCAGTTTTGCGATACCTTTATATGTAGCTATATAACATACTACATGCTTCCGCTTATTTACAGCTGCCAATAGATATTTGTATGTCGATGTAGCCAATTGTTTTTACATTCAGAACATCAAACAGTAATAATAATAGTAGTATTGAATTTTATTAGAAAAATTCACCGGGTGAACTTTTTAACAAGCGTACTTTTATCATAGGTATATATCGGCCGCCAATTAAGGTTGTGAGAACAGCGTTATCTAGAGTAGCGTAGTTTCTTGATAACGTTAGTGATGGACATTACTAAATAGAGAATTATGTATTTTTTTGCTTCTTATACGTCCTTATTATATTATACATCATTATTATTCGAGTCACCTGGTAGCGTTAGTGACGGACACCATTACGTAGAGAATTGTACTCTTTTATACCTCATTTTACGCACCTTATCATTATTTGTGCCTTCTGGTTGAGTTGGTAGCGGACTTTGTGACATACAGAATTATATATTTTGATTACTGATTAATACCAATGACATTTGCGATACTGTAATAGATGCACTTATTAGATATAATTTTTATTAAACTGAAATATTAAAATAAAATGTAAACTGGATATTTAAAAAAAATTAATTCAGGGTATTTTAATAACAATTTTGAAATCATACTAATTTTGAAAACAGAATGAGATCAGCTATAGCAAGGCTGCCCAAACCCAGGCCCGCTGTCCACAATGTGGCCCGCGAACGCATTGTAAGTGGCCCGCTAATAATAAATCCTGGTTGAGTGATCTTGCATTTCTTGTTGACCTTACTAATTACCTCAGCATTTTGAATCTCAAATTACAAGGCAAAGGTTGTTCACTTCCAACTTTGATTCCTTTAATAAGCGGATTCAAAGCTTAATTAAATTTGTTTATAATTAATTTAGTCAATGAAAATGTTCACCATTTTCCCACACTCAAAGTTTTGAAAGAGAAGCTCAATATCGCCACTATCGATTATACTAATTACGAATTTAAAATTAAATGCTTATTTCAGTCGTTTGAAAGCAGATTTCAGGACTTAGAAATTATGAAAGAAAATTTACAAATTCTTGTGATTCTTTTTACAATCAGTTTGACTTATATATAATCATTATTATTATAGTTATCCTGCCAATATTCAGCTGGAACTCACTGAACTGCAAAATCGTTTTGCACTTAAAAACCTCCTTGTAAAAAATACTTTCAAAGTCTCAAACTTGTTGGGAAAATTTGTAGATTTGTGGAAATTAGTGCCAAAAGAAGACTATCTTGTAATAACTGCCCTGGACTTTAAATTATTAAGTAATTTCTGATCAAAATATATTTGTGAAAAGATGATATTCAAATCTAATTATGTAAAACATCTATTACTGCCAACATCTGATCTGACGCCTAACATATGAGAATTATTAAAACATAAACAATTTCAGAAGTCACATTAATTGTACCAATTATTATAATTTACATTTTTTAATTTTGTTACTTTATTTGGCAGAAAATGCTATTAATTTTATTATTTTAATAAACGACATTTCTTTGATTACGCAATACCTTAATAATTAAGGCTTAATTTAAATTGTTAACAAAAGTAATAAAAAAAGGAACCGTTAGTGGTCAGTGGCCCGCCCGAGATTTTTGAATCCCCAATTTTGCTCGACTGTTTAAAAGGATTCTAGTAAGTTACGGACTAACAAGGTATTTTTTAAAAAATACTAGCTTTGCCGCGCGGCACTCGTAGATTTTTAGTACACTGTTTGGATCGTCGTAGAACTTTCGCGAACCTTCTAGAACATTCTCCTTCCAGAAATTTCAAGAAATTTATCGAATGTACGGAAACCTTCTAGACACACCGACACATTCCGCCACTCAGCTTAGAACCTTATAGAACTTTCGGGAATTTTCTAGAACCTTCTCCTTCCAGAACTTTCTGGAGCAGGTTTTTCCGGAACCTTCTAGACTCACCGACACAGTCGGCGCGCATATTTTGAAATAATCTGAAGCATTTGAGGCCTTCCCACATCAAAACAATGTGCTAGAAAGCACATTTTCGTCACCCACTCCCATCCGCGCACAGACACCCCCACCAAACTCGCATATTTTCGATGTGACACCAAGGGCTATCCACCACCATAACCACCGGTGGGTGGTTGTGGAGAAAACTTGGCGGGTAGGGAAACACGGGTTTCTTTTATATATATATATGCATTATGAAAAGGTTATTTTTCGGGAACTTCGCGGATTTGTAAAAATATTTTATTTTTGTGCTATATTTCGGTTACACTGGGATAACCATCCTCAAGCTGGTCTCTCTGACAGTTGATCGTGTAACCGAAATATAGCACAAAAAAAAATTTTTTTACAAATCCGCGAAGTTCGAAAAATAACCTTTTCATAATGCATATACCTCTTCGCGAAAACTTCTATTTAAACATATTTCTAACTACTTTGGGGGTAACCCGCGTCAAATTCTGGTCGTTAGGACCAGTCGTCTGCCGACGTTTCGAACAGATCTCACTGTTCATCTTCAGGGCGCCTTGTCGATGAGCTGCTTCTCCAAAAAGCGTACAACCGTTTGGGTCCGGAACTCACCGTCAAGTTAAAGTTTGAAAAATTCTGCGTCAGGTGTTTGTGGAGGAGTGGGTTTCTCCAGCGACGCCGTTAATGAGTTTTGCTCGGCTTCTAGTAATCCGTATATTTACTTTATTATCGTCATTATACAATGTTGAAAAGGTTGGATTTTCTAATTGCTTCGGTGTTTTCATCGTGATTTCTGGTTTATTATTATTAATATTATTTGTATTAGAAATTTGATTATTATTATTAAGAATGTTACTCCATGCGGTCGGAAGTCGAATGCTATCGTCTCATATATTGATATTGATTAGAATTTGACGAATTTATTTGTATTTGTAATACAATAATTACTGTTTCATAATTATTTTGATGGTATCACCAACAGCATGAAAATAACCGCATGAAATATACATATAATATGTAGGTACTCGTAGTCCAGACCAAACGCCACATTTTAGCAAATAATGAAATAGCGGGGTTTGTTGTTTAGGTACTTCATATTTCCGTTCTGTTTATTGACTATTTGCGGAATGTATGCAATACATGTATTTCATTGAAATAAAAATTCGACGGTGGTTAAAATATACTGTACTAGCTGTTCGTACCCGGCGTTGCACGGGTTAAGGATTAAGTTGAAAATAAAATTGTGGGTAAAGAAACAAAAGTCCCATTGTTTTGCAAATTCTCCCTAATTAAAACAATGTTTCCATTTACCTAATCAAGGCTGGGATGGATAGGATATTTAGGTATAGGTTTGATTACATCCAATTCTTTTTCGGTTATACATTTTTTCACCAATCATTAGGGGCGGTTTCCTGTATGACTTGTTTATCGACTAAAGCCGTGTATTCACTAGGGGAAAAATTGTTCCTCAACATCACACGCGGCATAGAGTCTACGTGACGTTGCAACGTCACGTCGCACAATATAGCGGGGCATTTCTACGTGCCGCGGCAACGTTGCCATACGCACGGTTCCCGAGCGAGCTCACGGAGACATCGCGCCGCGCGTCAGTACCACGTGGTATGTTTACAAGTGAATGCGCATGCGCTGTAACTGTATACCACTCAACATGACATTAGTGTGGGGAAACGAGATTTTTATCCAACCGACCGAGGTCCAATTCAGCTGTAATCGCAAGTCTGCGTTCCGTAATATTGTGTCTTGCTTGGCTATGGAAGGTCCGATTATTAGTAATAAATTTTCAAATTCAGTTGTTGTCATTCGAGTGAAATTGACGAAAGATCCATCAGACATTCGAAGATCGCATACAATAACCATCCTTCTTTCTCTTTGCAGTAAATAATTTCGCACACACAATCTTTCTCTCCTTTTACGTTTCGATAAACTCTTTAGAATAAATACATGCGCAGCATTAATCATCATAACCTCATCGGGCAACATTTCCTCGACAAGTGATGTGAGTCCCGGTATGTACACGTCAAATAACCGCGTCATTGTCCCCGAAACATGAGCGTAGATGTTGATGCGACATGCCGCGCGGAATATATCGAGTAATAATTTGAGTATATCGGAGGTGGGGTAAGGCAGAAGTGGGAAAATGTCGCTTTTGTTGGGTTTTGGGTTTCCTTGGGTTCTAAATATATAAGTATGCAAAATTTGGGTCAGTTCGGTCAAGCGGTGTAGATTTGTACAGAAAATAGATCTGGGGGAGGAGATGGGTAAGAGGGGGTTAATGTCACCTATATTACCCGATTGGTCCTAAAGATTAAGTAGACAAAATTTGGGTCAGATCGGTCAAAAGGTAAGATTTGCATGGAAAATATATCAGAGGAGTGGGGTAAATGGTGAAGGGGGAAATTTTACCTATGTTACCCACCGAGCTCCTAAGAATACGTGTCAAAAATTGAGTCAGATCGGTCAAACAGTGTAGATTTTTACCGAAAATATATCTAGGAGAGAGGGTGGGGTAGAAAGGGAAGGAAAATGTCAACTATTTTACCCGCCGGGTCTCTAAGAATAAGTTTCCAAATTTTGAGTCCGATCGGTCGAACGGTACAGATTTGCGTTGAAAATATATCGGGGGAGAGGGGGGAAATGTCGCATATGTTACCTGCCGGGTCCTAAAGAATAATTTTTCAAATTTTGAATCTGATCGGTCGAACGGTATAGATTTACATTGAAAATATACTAGTGGTAGGGGAAGGGATAAAAGGGGAGGGGAGAAATGTCGCCTTTGTTACCCGCCGGGTAAGCATAAGTATGCAAAATAGACAGACAGGCAAACAGATATTGAGTTTTATTCGTATAGATTTCGAATTTGAATCGCGGACACGATTCCAAAAAAATTCCTAGTAAATTCGTCTGGATATCTCGATATTCGGTTAGATTGAAATTTCATTTTCCATGTTCATTGGCTCACGAATAACATTCATTCGTTTTACATCAAATACCTCCGAAATACAAATTACATTCCTCAAAGGAATCCATTCGATTTAATTGTCTCTCTAGCGATGAACTGTGATCGACAATGAAATATTATATATTTAGTATATATACTAGCTGTGCCCGCAACTTCGTTCGATGGAATTCGAGTTTGAGACTGTAAAAGTATCAGAGAAAATTCAATAGAATCTTAACTACTCGTCCAAACAATGTTGTGTAATTGGCAATTTTTATCCACATAAAATTTTCCAGACGATAAGAAAATTTGTTTTAATAAGAATTTAACATTACCTACTTAAATTACCCCCGACAGATTAAAAATAATTTTAAATATATATTTTATTCACATTTTATCAATTTGTGAATTAACCTTAACGGATAGGTATATGTCGTCGTGGACTTTTTTATAGGCCTTTTTGAGTACTATAAGTCCTCTACAAAAAGTATTCATTTATCTCTTACTGTTATGGCAGTGTTCGTAAGAAACCCATTCGCTCGACCGTTTTTTCGTCGACTTTAGTTGTAATAAAGGTAATCACGAAAAGCTCTTTTATTAACTGGATAATATGTAGCTTGTGCCCCACTGTGAAATTCCATTCTAAATATTGGTGAAAGAATTTTTGAAATCGGATGAGTAGCTTCGGAGATTACCTCCTACATCCAATCTTACAAACTCAAAAACTCATAACCTTAACCTCTTTATATATTAGTATAGAGTATAGATATAGATTATCATGATTGTGACGTACCGAGACGTGATTGGTAATAGAGATTCAACCTTTGTAGCTTTTTTTTCTATAGGAGTAGTAATGATTTTAATAACCGTTTCTGTAATCTAACATTAATATTTTTTAATACTAAAACAATTGCAAAATATACATTTGATCTTTGACGTTGAAGACTGCGAATCACATTTGCAAAATTTTACAAAAAAAAATTGAGAAAAAGAAGCCCAAACTGCAAACAATGTTGAAAATATCCTTAATTGTAGTATATTAAGATGATTATTTAATTTTTTTGAATAAACCAAATATTGTACTACGCACACAACTAATTATTTATATATAATATAAATTAATCAAAAATATGTTGCATGTAGTGCACAAAATATCGAAAATAATGATATAATACTAAAAAAAATTATAGTAGTGAGATGTGCAGATGATTTTAAAATACTTATAAGTATTATTTTGTGTGTAGATATCAGACACATTATTAGGTATTTGAATAATTTCACATTAAAAGGATATTTAAGAATAATCTGTAGGTACATGTCTCCGATAAGTATTAATATTTTTATAAGAAATTGATTATCACGACAAATATTTTTTAGTATATTTTTTAAGAAATTAAAATACAACGTTGTTTACTTCTCACTATAACACTTTTTTTAAAAAGTTTAAATAATAACGTTTTCGACGCTTATTACGTCATCTTCAATAATAAACTACTTCCGCAGTAAGCGTCGAAAACGTTCTAATTAAAACTTTTTAATTAAAGTGTTATAGTGAGATGTAAACAACGTTGTATTTTAATTTCTTAAAAAATATATTACAATGAACTTCCGCAAAGTTTGTCACGATTATTTCGACACATTATTTTTTATTATACCTAGATTTAGAATAGTTTTCCGCTTTGTAATTTATGCCGTCGATGAATGTTTGAGAGCAATAATTATTGGTACTTTTTGGGAAAAAAACGGTTTTAATTACCCAAAAAATGTATGGATTTAAAAGATCATAAAAATAAAAGGAATTTATTTAGTCCAAATTATCGACAATATTAGTTACAGATTCACTATGAAGGGTGATTTTATTAAAAAATTAGTAAACCGTAATTAAAAAATGTTCTTGTTTGCGCAAAAACAAAAGTACCTATTGTATGTTTTCTTTGACGTTTTTTTTGACGACGTTTCGACGACCACGAAATCGAAATAAGAAAAAATTGATCTTATTTACCTGCAATATGTTGAGGAAATTCACAGGGAACCGCAAAAGAGATACCATATAGGTACCACAAATGAATAGTGCTATCTTTACCAACTCTATAGATAATGATCGGACAATATTTATTCGAGCAAGTAACGAAGATTAAGACCTTTAGGGCCTAGAAACAGAAATCACCGATAGCCCATTGTTTTAACATCTGCAGATCATTTTAAACAACTGTTCTAAATAGACGTAAATTTTCACTTCTTTGACGAAATGAATTATTTCAATATTACTGTTTTGATTGCCTTTGATTGTGTAGATAGATAACGTAATTATTACAGTGATTGAAAGAAAAAGCTTTTTAATTACTCCCTTTCTCCTCCATACTAACGATTTATTTGCACGTGTGACTAGTGCAATACAAAAATGTTGTCGTGGGTCTCTATGGAATACATAATAAGTCATTCATATATGAAATAAATACAGTACTTCAGTTATTGTATTCATTTCAGTGGTATCGCGATGACCTTAAAATTTTAACTGTGTAAATTTTTTTTCATTATTCGCTTTTGTGCTCAAATCGCTAAGAAATCATCTATTTTATTACAAAGTCCTTCAGAATTCCGCTTTTAGATTTTCAATTCTGCGTTTGTTGGATTTCCGTATAATATAAACAAGAGACCTCGAATATTTATTCCAGTTGGTTTTCTGCTTTTCTGAACTTAATTTATATTTAGAAATATTTATTCTACTAGGAATCTTTACAAAATCTTGTACAATAGAACCTCGTTCATTCAAAATTCAAGGGACCTAAAAAAAACATTGCGAATTATGCGGAACGGAAAATTAGGTTAATGAAAAAATCTGTATTTTTGCATATATCAAGTGATAAAACCCAATATTTATTTTGCTAATACAAGATCGCATCATTTCTATTACTTAAATACCCATTGTTGATATATTTGCTGCTTTCACCCGTGAATAAAACGAATTTTATTTAATTTTGACAAATTAAAAAAAAAAATCAAAATATGTGAACTAAAATGTATTTGATTTATGGCGTTAAGGGCAAAAAATTATTTCGAATTTCGAAATTAATTAGTTATTGAATTTGCTATTAAATTTTATTTTTTAATTTAATTACTATTAAATTAACATTTACTGTTTCATTTAATAGTAAATGTTAATTTACATTACAATTTTTATTTTATGATTCATTGTGAGATTTAGAATTTCGGTCGGTACTTTCAATAAATTAGCGATGTTAACAAAGTATATTCATGTTAATTAAATTGTAATAAATTATCCCATTCAATTATTACATTCCGTTTTCAAAATTGTTATTAAAATAAAAAATGAATATGAATATGAATGAACATAATGACTTTATGCTTTTTAGTAATATACTCGGAATAAGATTTTTTTTAATGTTTCGGTTTAGAGAAAATTAAAATTAATAAGTGCATCCATTACTATATTGCATATATCATTGGTATTAATCATTAACCAAAATATGTAATTCTCTATGGAATAATGTCCGTCAATAACGCCATCAAAAATCATCACTAACGTTATCAAGGCGCTACGCTACTCTAGATAGAAGTGGCGTGCAGTAGGTATAAAGTTAGGTTACGCTTCGACCGACTGTATATTATATTAAAAAAGTATATAGGTACGCATATATATAGGTATACACATATTTAGTATTTTTTTAAACCGCAGGTACATAATGAATTATTCTGAGTAGCTTTAATCTACAAAATAAAAGAAGTATTATAAACAGGGACTTTCGAAATAAATATATATTTTACATATTATACGGCAAAAAATTTCAATATATTTCGAAGACGATTCATATAAAATTAAATCGGGAGTAAGACTTATTTCAAATATACGATTTTTTTTCACAAAAAATAAATCAAACATTGTATGATATCATCGATGGCAATGTCTTCGTAAAATAACATTTTCATATTGCGTA
The DNA here is from genome assembly GCA_016648135.1 of Agrypnia vestita. Lineage (NCBI taxonomy): Eukaryota > Metazoa > Arthropoda > Insecta > Trichoptera > Phryganeidae > Agrypnia > Agrypnia vestita. The sequence continues at coordinate 114,707 of JADDOH010024950.1, read as the reverse complement.
CAAAATGTTCAAAAATTCATTTTACAAATAAAAATAAAAAGAGAAAAAAGAACAAACGTACATAGATCATGTTATGATTTAGCAGTTGGAATTCACCATAGAAAAGAGAAATAGAATTCACACAAAAAGTTGTGTGCAGGCAACTATGAAATTTGTATGAATGTCATTTCATGTTCAGGACGAGTTTATCAATTTTATCAATTTGACTGGATATAGTAAACAAATCTGCAAGTGAGATGAATAAGCATTGACATAAAGTTGGATACAAAAACGTTGGATTTAAAAACTCCAGCCGTAGCCACGAATTACGGCTAGAATTTTAAATAATTTTTTTCTTAAGATAAGGATTATTTAATTAATATTTGTTTCCCAGAATCTTTACTAATGCATGGCTTTTTTGCTTGTACGCGCTGCTAGATAGCGCCGTTCTTGGCGGCTGAATTGTATAATAATGAAAGTACATCATTTTTGACGGGTTATGTATAACATGTAGATAAATAAACTGACGACATTACATTTTTTGTTTATTTTTATGTATATGCGGTACTGTGTATCGTTGCTATTTTTACTCCCTTTCTTTTAACTCGTAGCGTCTGCTTGTCTACTTGTCGTCTTGTCTGCTATCTGACGAAAAAACTTTGGATCGATTTTTTACCCTTTTCCCGTGATCCAATCGAGCTGAAACTTTGCAAGCAGCGACGATCAAGAAGATCTATCAAATTTTCGTTAAAAAAATTAATAATTATAGTTTAATTTTAGATTTTTAGAAATTTTAATGGTTTAATGGAATTTTAATGGAATCATTACCAAACTTTGATTACTAGCAACGGCGGCCCTATAAAGTCGAGGAATATTTTCTAAATTTGAATTACTCCGTCGGTATACATAATAGGTACTTCACTACGAATTTCGAAAATCTAAATTGACTGACAATATTTTTTAGAATTTAATCTTCAAAGCATGAAGTGTCTTATCAAAGCACAAAACATCTGACATTTTAGAAATATATTAAATTACTGTAAGTTAAGTGTTATGTTATATGTTTTAATTCGTCTTTAATTGTTGTTATAATTGTTGTTATATTTTACAAAAAAAGGGAGTATCATAAAAACTTGGTTTTTATAGGTTACTTTTTTACTTCCTTTCTTTTAACTCGTGGTGTCTGCTTGCTTGTTTTCTTGACGAAAAAACTTTGGATCGATTTTTAACCCTTTTCCCGTGATCCAATCGAGCTGAAACTTTGCAAGCAGACTCGTGGCGACAATCAAGAGGATCTATCAAATTTTCGTTTAAAAAATTAATAATTATTGTATAATTTCGGATTTTTAGAAATTTTAATGGTTTGTTCAAATTGGAATCATTACCAAAGTTTGATTACTAGCAACGGCGGCCCGATAACGTAGCGGAATATTTTCTAAATTTGAATTACTCCGTCGGTATACATAATAAGTACTTCACTACGAATTTCGAAAATCTAAATTGACTGACAAATTTTTTTAGAATTTAATCTTCAAAGCATGAAGTGTCTTATCAAAGGACAAAATATCTGACATTTTAGAATTATATTAAATTACTGTAAGTTAAGTGTTATGTTATATGTTTTAATTCGTCTTTAATTGTTGTTATATTTTACAAAGAAAGGGAGTATGATTAATACTTGGTTTTTAGAGGTTACTTTTTTACTTTCTTTCTTTTAACTCGTGGCGTCTGCTTGCTTGTTTTCTTGACGAAAAAACTTTGGATCGATTTTTAACCCTTTTCCCGTGATCCAATCGAGCTGAAACTTTCCAAGCAGACTCGTGGCGACGATCAAAAAGGTCTATCAAATTTTCGTTAAAAAATAATAATAATTATGGTATAAATTTGGATTTTTAGAAATTTAAATGGTTTTTTCAAATTGGAATCATTACAAAAGTATGATTACTACCAACGGCGCCGGCGGCCCGCTAACGTCGCAGAATATTTAAAATTTGAATTACTCCGTCGGTAGGTATAATAGGTACTTCACTACGAATTTCGAAAATTTATGACAATTGGTTCACAAATGACAGCACACTTTGGTTTTTTGGGAAGAAATCAAAGAATAAAGAGATATTTTTAGAGATTTTTGACATAGATATTTGTCTAGACATGTTTCATTTTCAGTCAATCAATTATTACGTGATGGTAAACCTAATTTACAAAGAAAGGGAGTAAAATAAAAACTTGGTTTTTATGGGTTATTTTTTTACTAAACATTTTCCGTGAACTTGGTTAGAAAATGCAAAAAACAAAATGCGTTGAAATATGTATGAACACCGCACGCTGTACCTACAGGTGCCACTGCGACAAAAAAATTCAACATTTTTCGTGGGCTTGGTGAGAAAATTTGCATTATGTGTTTTTCACATTCATGTAGATTTTGACGAACGTGATGAAATTGAAATTCAATCATTTTCTCTACGTGTATGCGGCACGGTGGATGGTCGCCATTTTGTCTAAATATTTCTTTTTTAAAATCTTTTAAATACCCATACAAAATTAATTGTAAGTTCACATTTTTAGACATGACTGCTTTAAGGTATCTCCGGGTTGTCCAGTACTTTGGACAAGCGAATGGCTATGAACATATCGTGTCTCGGAGACACGCGCCTCATTTTGCATTTGTAAGTCAATGGTATTTGGTTTCTCATCCTAGAATCTGGTCTATAGAAAGTAACCTAACAGAAGCTAAAAACTAACCCGTAAAAAACTAGTTTTTACTATACTCTCTTTCTCATTGAATCAGGTTTCGTGTCTACTGCACGCGTCGGGGTCATTACTCATTTGTATTGATTCCAATTTGAAAAAAACATTAAAATTTCGAAAAATCCAAAATTATACTATAATTATTAATTTTTTTAAACGAAAATTTGTTAGATCAATTTTATCGTTGCCACGAGTGTGTCTGCAAAGTTTCAGCTAGTTTGGATCACGGGAAAAGGGTTAAAAATCGATCCAAAGTTTTTCCGGCAGACAACAAACCGCAGACGCTACGAGTTAAAAGAAAGGGAGTAAAAAAGTTACCAAAAAAAAACAAGTTTTGACAATACTCCCTTTCTCATTTTCGGGTTTCGTGTCTACCATATGCGTCGGAATCTCCATACAACTTACACAGTTGTATGAAAAAAACATTAAAAATTTGAAAAATCCAAAATTATACTATAATTATTATTTTTTTTCACGAAAATTTGATAGATCTTCTTTATCGCCGCCACGAGTTTACTTGCAAAGTTTCAGCTCGATTGGATCACGGGAAAAGGGTTAAAAATCGATCCAAGTTTTTCCGGCAGACAAACCGCAGACGCTACGAGTTAAAAGAAAGGGAGTAAAAAGGAATAAATGTTAGTATTCGAATACCGCATGTATTTTTTTGTTTGTTTTTTAATTTTTTTCATACCGTTTGTTTCATACTAAGTTCTTGGTGACATGTACGCGCGTCGAGATCAATGGAATCAAACCCTTCGTCATGCGCATGATTCTGTAAGTCTCAAACTGATGATTAGGTATCTCCAGTTCAAAATTCCAAATCTCCGAGATTACACGAGACGCGGCGACAAAATTTCATCCACGGGCACCATAAATCCATAGGTATCACAAATGTGATGAAGAATTACGTTGTACGTTTAAGGTGACGCGGCCGCTGACTGCATGGAACCCGCTTCTCCAGATGTTGAGGTCAAGGATCGTCCACCGCTGATACGAAGAGTCCCTACTTATCCAGGGTGAGAATATTTCATAATAATTAACTAACTAACTACCTAACCTAACCTATCCTACCCTAACCTAACCTATCCTAACCTACCCTAACCTAACCTAACCATCACGCCGTTTCCCCGCAGGGGTAGGCAAAACGCATTGAACGCCACACTCTTCTATCCTGGCACACTACTTTTATTCATACATCTTCTCATACAAGGTCTACGGTTGTTGCGGCTTTTAACGGGACCATTCTCAAACACTTGTTGTATCTGATCGTGCCAGGTCTTTCGCGGACGCCCTCTCTTCCCGTTGCCTTCAACACTCGCCTCGTATGTTTTCTTAACCATCCTTTCCTCGTTCATACGTTCCACATGACCAAACCATCTCAGAACTCCTTTCTTTATTCTATGTACCACACTGCAGCCAGCAATGCATTCACGTCTAATTTGTTCGTTCCTTACTCTATCGACCAAAGATTTTCCACACAAGCGTCTTGGTGACCGCATAATAATTGACATGAGATAAATAAAATAAGGATAGATCAGAAAATAACAGAAATTAACAAATTTTAAAGATATGACCCATGTACGGGCCATAACATCAACAATCAAAAAATGTTATAATATTTTGTTTTGTTACTCAATAATAGTGTTTATTAATATTTTTTATTTATTTAATTTACTCTGGATGAATCTGCTCAGTAACTAAGAAATAAAATGTATGTGTCTATTGTCGATCCACATCGGTTGGTTCCATTTTGTCTCAATTTAAATGAAATACATGGTTTAATTTATTAATTTTCTGTATTTTATAAAAGCTTTGTATAAACGCAACGTAACATCGTGGGGACCAGCAAAGACCATATACCGTTCTGTATGTTCTATATGTCTCTCTGTCATGCATTATGAATATAAAATATTGTTACGTGGGGTGGCTGCGAGAGAACAAATAAAAAAAAAACTTGAAATTAATTAGCGATTTATAAATTAATGATTAATTCATTATTCAATTTACAAAGTAATTTAACACTAATTAAACTTAACGTTGTTTTTTAATCTAAACTATTTTGCATATATCGCTCGTAAATGAACACTTTATTATCGCTAGATAACACTTATTTATCGCTCGTAGAATATTCACTAATTTATTTCGCCACTTAAGTACTTTACTCGATCATTTCGCTTTGATTATCTCACGACTGGTCACCCTGGGCGTAGTCTATATATAATAAAATAAAATATTCATAATAAAATAGCGTCGTCTAGGGCACTAAAAACGATTTTTTGGCCGCGGCCTGTCGATTAATGCTTATATTTTATTAATTATTATAAATAATGTCCAGTTTATTTCTTTTATATAATAACAAAGATTCTATCTAAGTTATTGCCTTAAAAAAATTGCAGTCTAGAGTATACATTCTGATATAAATGAATAATAAAAACACACATTTTCGTAAAAAAAACTCCGAAATATGCATTTGCAGTGAATGTCCAGTCTTAAAAACTGAGCACGCGGCAGTAAGGCGAAAGCTGTCACCTCTAGTGCGGCCCTGCTTGGTGCAATACTTAACAACTAGAGCCTCGGATACACTTATGATAATGATAGAGGCTCAGTGGCTCGAGGACTCTTCGCGTACCCTGGGGGATGTGCTCAAGTGGTTGTTGTCTTTTGCACGGAGTTTTTATATCGAAACAGATCGGTTAAGTAACGTACTGGGTTCATCAATGATATATTAGAATTTTTCTAAAAAATAAGCGTATAAAAAAAATGAAGACAACTAATTTTTTAATAAAAATAAAGCATAGTTGCCGAGGAAAATATTTTTTGGAGTGTATTTTTAGATTCCTCAGTACAAAATTATGAAATAATTTCATGAATTCAAATTTATTTGTTGATAAAAATAAAGCATTATTGTATTTTTAGATTCCTCAGTAGGTACAAAATTATGAATTGATTTCATGAATTCAAATTTATTTGTTGATAAAAATAAAGCATTATTGCTGAGGAAATCATTATTGTATTTTTAGATTCCTCAGTAGAAAATTATGAAATAATTTCATGAATTTAAATTTATTTGTTGATCGAAATAAATTATTATTGTATTTTTAGATTCCTCGGTACAAAATTGTGAAATAATTTCATGAATTCAAATTTATTTGTTGATAAAAATAAAGCATTATTGCTGAGGAAATCATTATTGTATTTTTAGATTCCTCGGTACAAAATTGTGAAATAATTTCATGAATTCAAATTTATTTGTTGATAAAAATAAAGCATTATTGCTGAGGAAATAATAATTGTATTTTTAAATTCCTCCGTACAAAATTATGAAATAAAATCACGAATTCAAATTTATTTGTTGATAAAAATAAAGCATCATTGCTGAGGAAATTATTATTGTATTTTTAGATTCCTCCGTACAAACTTGTGAAATAATTTAATGAATTCAAATTTATCTGTTGATAAAAATAAAGCATTATTGCTGAGGAAATTATTATTGTATTTTTAGATTCCTCCGTACAAAATTATGAAATAATTTCATGAATTCAAATTTATTTATTTATTCACTTTTAGTGTACTTGTTATTACTATTGCGGGTTCATGCCAGTATGAATTTTTTTCCATTCAACCACACAATTTAATTGGACGATTGAAATATATTTCCGGTATGCAATGTTACATTGACAAAACGATCTTCATGATTACGAGTCGGAGATAGATGGCGCAGGAAAGGGTTTATCTGGGTTTTGGGGACGGTTATTTGAAAATATTTATGGTCCGTAATGATGTGATGTATATCTGTGCGTAGTTAATTCCACGAATTTATATTTTCCTGCACGTCTACATCCACATTTTCTTTTATTTTTAATTAATAAAACAATACTGATTGAATACATCAATTGTTCGGTAAAGCCGTTATATAAATTTTCATGATACCTTAACATTTGAATTAACTGCGTCAATGTTTTAACTTTTCATATACATCAATCGAGTCGCTACAATGTGAGTGAAGCCAGTGTTATGGCAACAAGGATCCATTGTTTTAGCCGCTGCATAAGTTTTTGATTCTTTGATGGAATTTTCCACTGAATTCGCTTTGGCATTGTATTTGGACTCTTTTGCGCCAGTGCGCCAGTGCGCCACTGCGCAGGCGCCCTAAATACTAGCACGGTAGGGGACCAAGGGGTACCTACTATCACAAACCCTAAATGACGTTACACAAAAAATAATGACTTCATTATTTCAAAATATTTGTTATTTCATAACAAATATTTAGTCTCAATACATTACATTTTTAGAATAAAAAAAATTAGCTTTGTTTATTTATCATTAAAATATATATGCAGAACTCACATGGTTTATAACATTTTAAAAACATTAGTTCAGTTTTATTCACACGATGAAATTTGTCTTGAAAATGTTGGTGCGGAGCGCGTCTATTGTATTTTGTACTAATCAACTGATATACACCGACGGCTAAACCATAACAAGATTGAAAGTATATCTTTAATATAATGGGTTATTTGGAAAACATTAATAACCTCGCAGGACTATATTCCTACCTTGATTATGAGTTCAAAATGTTCAAGCTATCATGTCTACCAAGCTATCAAGTTAAGGAGATATGCGACATCAAAGTTTGCATTTGTTTTCAATATTTCTGATTTTTTTTATAAAACGTTGGACTATATTAGAGTAACTAATGTTTAATGGAGTATCAAAATTATCGCACATAACATCCCTTCTACGTGAACTACATTAGCTCCTTTTCCCTCAAAGAGTCGAACTTAAAATGTGTTGCTTGATGTACAAAACGACACATACCTAATATCGCATCTATGTATCTTCAAGAGCTCTGCAACTCAGATAACTTGAACGGAAGATGCTAAATTCTGAGGTCAGCTGCAGGAAGGATTATAGACCAGATCAACAATTGCCAGAAGAGTGAGTTTGCGAACGGGCATTTGCGGTGGCAGATCAAAAGGCGTGGAACTCTTTTCCCTCCGTAATACGAAACAGTGCATCAGAAACAGTGTTTAACGAAGACTCAAAATGCACTTTTTTCGAAAAATCGTGTCCGTAAATTTACAATGTTAAATTTTAAACACAAGTGTAATTACAATACTACATAATTTTTGTGTAATTTATATGTGCGCTTTGTAATTATTATTATTATTTTGTAATAATTAGGAATAATAGAAATAAGATTTGCACGAATCAAAGCAGATATCTCGTTTACGTGCATGAATTAGTTAGTATTCGATTGAAGAATACATTTTGCCGCTCTGAGCGGGGTGAAAACTACCCGGCCGCCTCCCCTCGCGCGCGGGCCCTCCCCGCCCGCAGGGCCGCGTGTGTACACGGACTGCGCCTGTGTTGGCGCCGGAGCGACCATTGAAAAGGGCAGGAGATCGTTCCGGAAGCCGACAGTCTCTGGTGTTCGCCGAACGAAGCAGCCGTTGGCAGGAAACTCTCCGCTGGTGACAGCAGCGCACCAGTTCCAAATCCCGTTTCCCTCCCAATTCGCCAAAAATAGTCTAAAATCGAGACCTCGACGAATTCGATCGATCTTCCAAATTCAAAAGTTCACCTGGCCGCAGTCGAGAATTTTGATCAAAAACAGGACACATCACATTTTATTTTGTTTATTTTTCTCCTTCCGGGTTATTTTATTTTATCATTTCCCATAAAATGAAGTGAGCACGCTGCTCGGAGCGCAGGGAACATCTGGAAAGGTAAGAACTTGACATTATTTTGATGTTTGATCGTGACGAGAACAGAGAGTTTTGATTTGTAGGTTAGCTGTTCTTTGCTCTATATTGCTCAGAGGCCGTGCGAAAACGAGGAAAGTTGTAATAATCGACAGTTTATTTGTCAACACGATCGGATGTTTCTAAAACAACATACAAACCAGACCTCACCCCCGAGCTTTGACAGAAAACTCCTCAGCACACAAATTGGGGTTTTTAGAGTTGTGACATTGCCGAAATCGTATGACGCCGTGATGCGTAGCGAATACAATAATCTAGCTGTTTCATAAACACCCGTGATGAATTTATACATCTCTAACTATATTTATAAAAAAAAAACAACACAAGTCGTATTAAATGTTATTTATATTAAAATTTAGCGCCGGAAATACAACACATACAAACTATTTTGCATCTGAGCAATATATTTTAATTTGTTAAAATGTTATTCTTAAAATTCTGTCCTAATATATTTAATTAAAGATGTTCCTCATTTTCAAGAATATTAAAAACCAAGCCAAGAAAAGTTGTTATATTTCAGGGCACGAATATTAAAATTAGGACAGAAATGAATTTTTGATCCATGTGGATTTTTTCGAATCAATTGCGACCGACTGAATGTTGATGCAGAGATTGGAATTTAATTTTACAAATGTATTCAGTTAGAAGTATTTTTTTTTTATATAACACTGCCATTTTTGGGTTCGATTCCCTTCGCGTGTCTGATATAAACAAATATAATTGGCGCGACTCTTATGCATGGAAAATGTATAAAGATAGTTAAAATTTCATTGACATAGTGTTATTCGATGAGAAAACATTAATAAAATTACCCAAAATGCAGGACTTTTAAAAGTTATTTGGTAAATAATGTACTGCCTCTAACGCATTGTGGTCCACAGAATGAAACACGTAAGTATTGAAAGACCATCTTATCAAGTACTTTCATTATCTTCCGACGGAGAACGCGATATCTGCAAAAATACTTATTAATCGTAGTAATCTTTAGAAGAACGAACGATTTTTTTTCATTTATTTTTTTTATTTTTATTTCTTTACATTTTTCAATCTTAATTTTTGCCCAACATTTTTACGGTCAAATTTTAAATCACAGAAATATGATTCCCGGGTTTTATAATTTTAATTTTTAACATATTACAGATTTTGACGATGAGTGTTTTTTATTCTAAAACTTGTGCCTATCCTGTCTTTTTACAAATGTTTGGGACCTCCTACATTGATGCCACAAGAAACGTTTTTATTTTGAAAATCGGTTTGTGTTCATGTGTGATTTGACGCCGTTATAAAAATGCAATTTAGGGTAAGTTATCAAGATTTCCTACTGAAATTACAATGGAATATTTTATTTCATAAAATAAAATCTACTACTTCATTCTATTAATTGATTTCCCTTACTTTTCAAAGGAAAGTAGGCACGATTCATTCAAACGGTAAGATGCGGTTTATTAAACAAATTAAAAAATCGTAGTAACTTAGAAAAAATTGTCGATAGTTTGTTCTTAAATTATTATCATTTTGTTAGATAGATACACATATACTTTGGTAATGATATTTTATTTATTCATTTCATAAATCCATATGCCGTGCTTTTCTAAAAAATCTAGCTTCGAACTTCGTTCAAAAATTATAAAAAAAATATTTTATATTTCTTTATTAACACGAGTAAAACATCTCAAATAATTAAATGCGTATACTAATACGGGATGAAAAGAACATTTTTGTTGTCTTTACTGAATTGACGCAAATCATCTAATAGAACAAACTTGTAGGAAAATAATCGTATAGAATGATATGCAGGGGTGAATCCTACGGTTAATGAAGAATTGCAAGGTTCCTAAATGAGGACTTTAAAAAACTATTTAAACATATAGAGATACATTCACGGGATAAGGGATATTCTTATTATTTTCAAAGTGCTCAGCTAAATACCTGTGCTATGAAAATAAGACTAATTTGCTGGTTTCTTGGAATGAAACCCGAACCACCAGATCACTAGGCGAGCAACTTCACCACTAGATCAACAAGCTCATTACACCAGGATGATACACAAATTTTGCCTAGCCAAGAAAACCATTATATTTCAAACATTAAACTTTTTTGCATAGGGAATTAATTTAAATTTAAATACACCTTAAATTATTTTAAAACGTAAAAATACTGCAAAAAATTTCTTGTCAATATTTTTTAACCTCAAAGGAAACCAGATTCAAAAGATCATCGAGCAAGATAGTTGAAAAACAACGGAGCTTTATTACAATGCGGTCTTCGCGGTCCAAAAATGGACAAAAAGTGTAAAATAATTTTACGTTTGTTTAAATTTCTATCTATATTAAAAAAATTCACAATGCAAAATATTGAATGTTTATAATCTAATGATTTTCTTGGCCAGTCTTCCTAGTAAGTTAAGCTAGGTTTCCTTCAGACGGCTAATACATATTAATACATAATTAAAAAAAATAACAAAATTATTTGTTTCCTTAAAATATTAAGATTACATATACTAATTTTATACCGCAAAACCAGTAATTTTAAGTAAAAGTGTCTTAGAAATAGAAACATTTATTAGAAAAGTCGAGAGAATTTTTTTAAGCGATTGTTATTAACAAATGGCTTATTGAATTAAATAATCCGTATCCTACATTTTAGATCTCATGGACACGACGCGACCATTTTTTTAAATTTTCCAATAAAATAATAGTCTAATACCTATGTATCTTAATAATTGTCAGTAATAAAATAATAATTAGCCAATTTCTTCTTAAAGTTTAACTCCTTAATTAGGGTGACCTCTCTTTTTATGAAAGTGCTAAGACGCTTTGCTCTTAACTTAATAGTGATTTACGACTAACAGATTGTTCGAGGCTTTTTCTTTGACGATATGATTATCTGGTCTCCTGAATACCACCTCAGCCTGATTTATTCCGTTTATGCAACCTGAAAACTTCTCGCTGTACTCATTCCAAAATCTATCCTGTTTTATCACTCATCCAGCCCATTTGACTTCTTGGGTACTTATTTTATATTTGTGGACTTCCTTTTTGTAGGCCGGCTGGTTTATTCGGAGTTTCTGGGTCGCAAAAATGCTATATTTGTTGTTATATTCGTAGGTACCAGGTAGGTAGTTTTTTAATGGCTTGAAAATATAAATCTAAATTGTTGACAGTATCATATTACAAGTGGAATATAACATTATGTAGAATATTTCATTTCGTCAAATGATACAAGTTAAATCTGATTTACAGTAACATTTTTTTTAAAATTGATTGATATATAATTTTGAAATGGTAAGGCGCTTTCGGCTCCCTCTAATAGAATAATTCCTGACATATAAATTATAGATAGAACTTAAAAATTAAAACTGACAAAAGTGGCCATAATACATCAACATTAACATGAAATAAACATATTACTTTCTTCTTTGGCATACAAAAGATATAAGATTGTTAATGTTTACGACGTAATATTAATCTATTTTATGAAGTAGGTATATCGATCGATAGATTCTGAGTAATTTGAAGGAAATATTAAATTAGATCAATTGTAGGGTGTAAAAGCAAAGGCAGCAATATTCAAAAATTAAATGCAGTCTCAGAAGATTGCTAATTTAAAATTTACCTACTGAATTCTAGATTTTATGTATTTATGTATCTCTCTTAAAATCATGTTTCCTATACATTTATACGCTATTTTTTCTCGAAAATCTCAAATTCAATACATCGTAAATTAATAATCCTCAATGATTACATTTTTTTTGATATTACTGCCTTTGCTTTGATATCCCACAATTAAATTTTATTGTCACATTCAAAATATTTAAAATACTATTCGCGCAACATGAATGTAAGTCAGTAACCCAATTCAGGGATATGTATGTAATTAAGGCAACCACTCCGAGTGTGTTAACCAATTTAGTGTCTGGTATCTGATGTTTGGACCGTTCACGATAGAATTCTGCCTCGCTAAAGATGAACCAGGAATAAATCAACAGATATTCTCTATCCACACAAAATGCAAGTATGCTGGCATGTCAGCGCTGATTTAGAACTGATTTTGTTTATAACATATTAACACTATATATTTTTTTTAAATACTTATAATTTTTATTATATTTGATATTTAATTGGTACAAAATTTAAAATTATTAACATCGATTAAATTTTTCAAAATCTTAATGTCAAGAAATATCACTTTTGTAATACTTTTTACACTAGCAACGGCGTTCAGTACATGCATTCAAATCATTTGCGCTTAGCTATAATTTTTGGAAAATCAATTGGTATTCAATTATTGAGTTATTCATATATAATCTGCCATCATACTATTTATGGTAAATAGTAAATGAAGAATAATTTTCCAAAAAAAATAGTCAAGCTTATGTACGGACTGCATGCGCTGTTGGGTAATTTTGATCTCCTTATTTTTTAATTGGTTTTTTGATGATTTTTTTCATGCACATATATATTATTATATAACGATTAGTTTTGATCTTACCAGTATCTTTTCGTGATTTTCTCTAAAACGTATTCCACAATGTTTTTCATCATTTTGACTAAAGAGGAAGATTTGACTCTCTGAAAATTCCCATGACCCATGAGACATGTCTATCGAGCGACATGACCAAGAAGTTTGTTTATAAAATTAACTTATTTTTATTATTTTTGATTAAGTTTTTACTTTATTCAGTGACGTGCTTCGGCTAACTAAGCAGTACAAAATAAAAAATGTATTAATTGAGAATAAGATCGACAATCGAGGATCGATCTCAATTGAGGTTCGTTAACGTTGACTGAGGGCGTTTTGGGGTGTCATAATTGAAATGGATCACTTCCTTATAGGTTCTAGAGTGAATCTGTATCATGGTGGTGAATTCAAGAAAACAGTGGTGGCCCCACACATCACCAAAATATATAGACATGAACTAACGTAAATTTCTTGGTGCACGGTCCTTTCCATTGCTGTTTCCAATGTTTTTGACTTGTCACGAAAAATTACCACGAGATCGTAAATTTTGAGACAATTACGAAAATATCAAACTAAACACTCCTAAAAAGTACAATGTCTTAGTATACACTGTGAGCGGCCCCAATTAGAGTTAAAATTAAACGATCGAATAGGATGATGTCAGAGATGAGGTTAAATGAAAAGTGGATAAGCTTAATATTGACAGTGGGTGAAAACACATCAGAGAGTGTGTTTGTGAGTTAGCGAATGAAATGTGCGGTGTGGCTATTTAACGGAAGAAGAAATTCGACGCAAGAAGGGGTGATGGGATAAGAGAACTTGAGAGTAAGAAAAAAAGCGTAGTATAATATTTTTCAGCAAAGGATGGAGATAGTTCAGTTATGTAATATGTAAGAGAAAAGTAAAGGATGGTGTGAAAAAAGAATGGAGCGTTTGAGGAACGATGAGTACCTTTGAACTTCTAAAAAAGTTTTTTTTTCTTTTGGAAAGAAGTTAGAAAGTTTTGATGAGGTAAAAATGAAGTGTGAGTACAATAAAGTGCTTAAGAATGAACATGAAATAAAATATAAATTGGAGGGAATATTTAAAAGAAACGACCTACTATATGGAACTATGGAAGAAAATAAAAGAGCATTTAAATACATGAGGAATGGCAAGGCTGTAGGATATGACAATATTTTTACCGGGTAAATTAAGGATGGTAGTCCAGTAATTCTCTGGTGGTTCTATTGACTCTTCAATCAATTTTTAGAAGAGAACCGCACTCTAATGAATTGGAGAAGGACTATTGTTATGCCTCTGTACAAAGGAAATGGGTCGGGTATGGAATGCGCAAGCTACCTCAGCCTATTGAGCTTTGTTGGCTAAATATTTGGAGAACTTTGTGGATCTGCAAAAGCGTACGACAGAGTGATAAGACAATACCTATGGAAGGTTTTGTCTGAAGACGAGGTAAAGGGTAAACTCACAAAAGCAATTGCATTCCCGTATGAGGAAAGTAGTTCTTTCGTGGAGTTACTGGGATATCATGGTTGGATATTATGCAAGGATGTCTAATGTCAGCATGGCTTTTCAATATGAATACGGATAAAATTGTGCGAAAAAATGAAGAAATTAGAACTAGGAAATAAAATGCAGGGTAATGGTGTTCAACAGAGACGAAAGAACGACTAAGTGTAATGTGATGGTAAAGTATGAATGCTTGAAACAAGTGAACAAGTTTATGTATTTGGGAAGTATGTTTAATAGGGACGACAAGATTGAGAAGGATATCAGAGGAGGGTGAGTACGAGAAATGGTTCCCTGAATACTATTATGTCAACACGAATCTGTTGTATGAAGCAAGACTAGCAGTTCGTAATGGAGTTAAGTATGAAAGAAAAGCCTGGAATTGGCAAAAAAGTATGAAAGAATGTAGACTGAATACGGTGGGAATGCAGTCGCTGAGGCGCATGTGAGGAATGAACAAATTAGTGAATGTGAAACAAAATATAATCATAGCGTAGTAGATAGAATAAAGAAAGGATCGCTGAGATGGTTTGGTCATACGGAATCACAGAGTGTGGTAAGAAAATATATGAGGCAAGTGTTTGAGGGAGCAGGAAAGTAGAGAGGGCGTCCGCGAAAATCTGGCACGAACATATAAATCAACAGATATATGAGAAGATATATGAATGTGGTCAAAGCAAAAGTGTAGTGTAGTGTATGTGGCGGTCTATCCTCTTTGCCTACTACTGCGGGTAACGTTAGTTAGTTAGTTAGGTCGACGAGTTTTCTGATCACAGATGCGCTAAATTGATACGCACAAAGATGAGCTGCCCATTAATGATAGTTTGCCCTTAGATGGTCGCTAATCTGCCAATCCTTGTTGTTTGTGTAAGTCGTGAAAATGCTTCTTGTCATGTGATTATGCTTTTTATTTTTTAAAAAAATTGGCATCTCACTGGGAGAACATTCAAGCATGTTTGAAAAATAGCAATACGAATATCATCATCATCACTGTTGGCTCTGCAACCCCTGGTGGGTCTTGGCCTCCTCAAGAGTCTTCTTCCACTCGTATCGGTCTTGTACTAGCTCTCTCCAGTTCTGTATTCTCCCCACATGACTCAGCCGCCGAAGCCAATATTATAAATATTGTGACGCCTAGCTCCTTAAACAATGTTCCATGTAACCATTAAATAAATGATGTCACTCTTTATGTTCTATTCAGGTCTCTAATTTTGATGCTTCTATCACTATTTTGAGAGAGCAGCTTTCAATTGATTAAAACATAAACCGAAAATAGTAAAATGAATTGAATGACCTGGAGGACTAGATTTTAAAGTAGACGAAAGTAGTAGTGAAGTAGAGATTATTATAATTGAAGATATTATAAATTATAAATTTATAAAAGAAAAAATTATTATAATTGGGATTAATATCTCTGGGCATGAATTAAATCGGAGCACTGCTCTTTAATTCACACCAATTACTAATTTGCACTAATCTTCACTCTTGAATACGTAGGTAGGTACTTTTATATTTACCTTTGTCTATCGCTTAGGCCAATCGCGCTAGTTTCTATGACAAATGCATTCCGTCACAATCTGGGTGCGCAGCGGGCTTGTCATCTCTTATGCAGATAATGTTGTTTCGCGGTGTTTCCAGAATCTGCGGCCCTCGTAGCGCAGTGGGTATGATACTGGCTTCCCACACCGATGGTTCCGGGTTCGATTCCCGGTGGGGACACAATTTTAATCTATGTGATGTGTGTCAAGCCTGGGTGTTTTGTGATGTATTTCGCTTCTGTAATTGGGCCTCCTGGCCTGTTAAGGCGTAAGAAAAATTATCCCAGACTTTTGTAGTGATTTACTGTAAAAAGTGCTCGATTATGTGCGATTACTTCCGCTTTTTTTGACAATATTATTCCTTTCAGAATTTCCCTACTCTATTCTGTTAACCTTTTTATAATTAAATATAATTAGGTATTGGGAAATTACTAATTACGTATTTATTTATATTTTTATCTTTAATATTTTACTATTAGGCAAATATTTTTAAAATATAAATATTTCAAAAGTATGATTGACGACTATTAGATGTTCTAAAATTAGTTTACCTGGTTGAAAATTTTTTTTATATACTTTAAGTTGATATTCACTCATTCGTAGCTACGAATTTCTAGAGGGTTATTTGGAAAACAATAATATCCTCACAGGACTATATTCCTGCTTTGATTATGAGTCGAAAATGTTCAAGCAAACATGACCTAATATCAATAGTTATGGAGATATGCGACATCAAAGTTTGCATTTTTTTTCAATATTTCTGACTTATTTTTAGTAAAACGTTGGACTATCATTACAGTAATTAATATTGAATATGAAAAGTTCATTCCCTTTAATACAAGTCAAATAAAATAATAAAAACATTTGAATTCCAATTGGAATTTCTGCAGGGTTTTTATCATTTTATATAAATTATATTGAAACCAATGAATTTTTCGTAATCGATATTAGTTACTGTAATTATAATTCAACGTTTTGTAAAAAATATGTCCGAAATAATGAAAAAAAAATGCATCTTTGATATTGCATAACTCCATAAGTAATGATATTAGGTCATGGCTGCTTGAACATTTTCGACTTATAATCAAGGCATGAGTATAGTCCTGGTGAGGTTATTAATGTTTTTCAAATAATCCTGTATATTCGCCTGCAAATCAATCAATCGTTTTTGTTAGGAATATTTTTACTAATTATGTTATAAAGTTGGTCGAATTTTGGTCGCATTATTAAATTTATCACATAATATAGTTTCTTCTGAAGACTTAGGAGTTTGATTAAAAAAATGTAAAATTCTTGAAGTACGTGTTTGAGAGAATTATGCTTCTATCTATGTATTTCACAAGTTAAACTATGATATGTTTTTCGGAGCGTCTAATTTAGTCGAATATTGATTATCCGATCTACTCTGAGAATAACAATATCGTTATTTTGTTGATTGTTATCTCAACACTAGACAAGACTTAGATTAACGACAGTCCGCCTTATTCGGTGATTACTACACCAGTACTCAAAAAAAGTCGAGACTTTAATTATTTTGAAATTTCAGTTGAGCTCTTTGGAAAGTAATCGTGAATCTAATAACGATGATGCAATTATCACTTTTCAACACCCAACAATTGTGCAGTAATGGCATATAAATCATTTTAAATAAAAATAGGCACATAAATATTTTGTTACACATACATGAATTGTAATATTGTAACTCCTGGATGTCTGGAAGTTCTTAAAAAATACCCGTTCATTTGATGTCATCAATATTTGATATATCATCACGCAAACCAGTCATTGCAATCTGGAATTTCGTCTAAAATATAAGTTTTCAATTAATATTATATACAAAAATTATGAATATTCTTTTAAAATTTTGTAGATATTAGTCTCACACATATCTACTGATTTATTCATCAAAAATATTTAATTAAAGTCAAGTATTTTAGTCAAAATGATAGAAATATTGATATTTGACAGATGTCTGGACTTTTATTTTTATTTTTGAGTGTTGTGGTAACAATAATGAAAATAACAATATTGTTATATTCAAAATAGGTCAGTTTATCTACACATAAGGTTTCAACCGTGACTGCCACACCGTTCAAACCAATTTTTAATTATATTATCTGTACAAGATCTACAAATATTTGTTATCTAATCGTTGTGTCAACCCTTATATAATATGCATTTATGGTAACGGAAAGGTTGTTTGCTGTCCATTATGATCTGTAACGTATATTAGAAATATTATCCGTATATTAGGTATATTAGAAATTTGAATCTGTTGATTCGTGGTGCGATTCCATTTCATCCCGCGAGATCGCGAGGCATTTTACGAGATCAATCCCGAACCAAAAAATCGAACGAGATTATCGGAATTACCGGGATTGATCAGCATTTTTACATTTTATATGTTTAAATGTATATGTCTATAGAGCTTTTAGTAAGAACTTAAAACTTATGCTCATGTCACATTCAAATAATGAAAATAGCTTTGAATAATATTTGCTGTATTCTATCAACCTAACATAGTAATAAAAACTACTACTAGTTAGTAGTTTTTACTCTACTACATTGACTGATTGATGCTTGGAAAAACGTCAACAAAAACTTTAATGCAACGATTAATAATGAGCATTTTATTAAAATTGCTGAAATACAAGGCATTGTCGTTAATTGCTATTCAGCTTTATAAAAAAAAAAATACAAAAGTATTCGGGATCCCGATCCGTAGGGATCCCGCGGGATTGAAAATTCTAATCTCGAGAGATCCCGAAAGGGCAATCCCGTCTCCAGACATCATTATTCTGTTTAGTCCAGGCGCCAAAGGTACTTGGGTATGCAAAATATGAGATCCGCATTCTGACAATTGATTCAAGTTTAGAAAAGCCTATAGATTAATATTTTGAATGTTGCCAGAAACCCTCATGTTCCAATATTTATTTAATTTTAATATATTAAAAAAAAAAAACAATTGACTGCTTATGACCTCCGATTCAAATTGATTACACGAAAATTGGATTTGATTTAAATTTAACGAAAATTACGTGCAAATCTGATGCTTTGCATTTACATTTATTAATAGCTATGGTATAAAAATATTTATGGATAAATGTCGATCAAACTTAGCTTCAGACAATTGATAATAATTTATTTGGATATGAAGAGAGAAATGGTAACCTGTATCCAGGACAAATTATGACAAAGCAACCTTTGCCAACTTCAGTCCCGTAAATTCGCAGCGGATTGTCGAACGATGGCTTGTAATTGTAAAAAAGCTAAATTAACCAAATTTTCGCCGTATAAATGTATAAAAAATGATAATGAAATCTTTAAATTTGATTTTTCTCATTAAATATTTTTTTTAACAACAATTTATGATTTTTTTTATTAGTAATTTCTATTTTAATTTTATTTGACAACATATTATTACGTTTAACCCAACTAATGACACTAAAATAATCATTAATATAGCTCAATAGCGTATAGTCAATTGATTTACTTGCTGCGCAGAGGGAAGGGGTGTAAAAAAATTGGACCAGTAGTGTTTCTGGCAACATTAAAAATATTAATCTATAAGCTTTTCTTAACTTGAATCAATAGTCAGAATGCGGTCTTCGTATTTTGCATACGCGAGTACACCCAGTTCCTGGTATAATTAATCTAGGGCGTTTATGCAATTTTAATACAAGGGTGAGTCTATATAATGTTTGTGTAGTAACACACTTTATTCACTCGTATTAAAAAATACCTTTATTTTTATTACAATATTATGCGAGACTTCAGCGGCTTTTCTTTTCTCTTTCAATATGAGTATATTAAAAATTCGAGCCTTTCATTGTTATAAAAAAATGTTTTCAAATCCTTAGAATTTAAGATATATGTTAAATCCATTGAGTTCACGAGCGTCTCGGCCCAGATTTTATTGATATATTTTAATGTATATTAAAATATTCGAAGAATATCCGACTCAATAAATTACACCGGAAATAATAAAAAATAATAGATTTTTTTAAATCCGTCTTGAAATTTTATTATTTTATTAATTGATTCGAGGTCGGCGTATTATTTATAAACTATAACTACATTTCTATCTGCTCAGATATATACATCTGTACACTTGCTCTTGCTATATATTACGGTAACATTGACAATCGATAACACTCTTTGAAAAATCCGGGCAAGGTTTCATTGATACAAGTAATCGATGAAACAGGGATCTAACACCAGACAATTCTATTTTAGTAATTGATGAAATAGATGTCTGTCACCCGACAAGGTCTATTTCGGTAATCGATGAAACATATGTCACCCAATAATTATATTTCAGTAATCGATGAGTCAGAGACCCAACACCGGACAATTCTATTTCAGTGATTGATAAAATAGATATCTGTCACCTGACGATTTATTTCAGTAATTGACGAAATAGAGGTCTGACCCGACAAACCTATTTCGACGATCGAGCTTTACGCACACCCACATCTACATATATTATTATATAGTTGAAGTTATCATTTTAGATTAATCCTCACACATTCGGCTCCTAGTTTATGGCTGCACTAGTTTGACTTAGAAATAGATGTAATTTCCTCACTAGGTACTCATATATTATCTTAGTTAACAATATAACAGAGTTCCATCAGCCCGCGTCATTATAGACAAATGGATTATTACGCTTTCCTCGTTCGTTAAATCAGCTCTAATACAATAAATAGTTTCAATGTTGCGACCTTTTAACAAGTGTGAATATTTTTTTCTTTTACTTTTGTTTCATTTCAGACTGGAGGCTGTTCGAGACTTCTTTATATTTCTCCTTTTTTTTTCTCCCCTAACTATTCCGATTCACGACCGGTTCGCCTCTCTCTGAAATCCGACCATAATGCCGGCTAAGGCCCGTCAAGACGAGGTCCGCACCCCGGAGGCTGCGGGTCCGCTGTGACCGAAGACGAGTCAGTTGCGAAGAAGGAAGAGAAACCGTGGGTATGCTAAATATCTGTTTGAACACATCGCCGACGACATCGAACTATCGTCCGTACCACCAAGCGAGCTATCACGCAGCGGGCCTGCACCGCAAGATGTCTCAAGTCGTACTGAGCAATCACGTGTCGGCCGCCGCCCGCCCGCCGCTCGTCTCGGCCGCCGCCCTGATGCCGCTGGCCACCGACAATGCAGACAACACGAGCGAAGACTCCAACCCCGTGCCGACCATCTATCGGTAACTGCATACGATCAATATTGCACCACGGTATAGCTTTTCACCATCTCGGTTCATTCACTAGTAACAGTCGGAGGCTCATTACCAAGTAATGGCGCTTCTCTTCGTCAGGCTTCGAGGTACGCTACGCGATACATGTACCCGAGTTCTTACCGATACAAGTATCTGTTTCTATCGGGTCATTCATTTCAGAGCCGAATCTTTGTTTAAACAAGACTCCATCTCGATTCGTCTATTTTTTTAAACAAAAGCACTATTTACAAACCTTTGAAAATACTTCGACTTTCATCTTACACGTACCCCATTATCCACTGCTTGTACATTAAAAGGTATCCGTAGTCTCATAATCACGCAGACGGCAGAAATCATTTTGATATAAATTAGATTAGACTTATATATTCAAGAACACATTCATATTTGTGAAGTTGTAATTTTTCAGAACAAAGTTCTGTGAAATATTTAATAACCAAATTAATTAATCAATTAGAAAGACATACAGAAAAATCTAATTCACGAAAAAATATTAGGTTACTACTGGGATTCGAACCCAGGTCACCTCCTTTCCGGGGCCGGTGCTCTGACCACTAAGCTATAGCAACCCTCTATGTTTCCGTGAATATATCTATATTTTTTTTCGATATTATATGATATCGATATTTTTTCGTGAATTAGATTTTTCTGTATGTCTTTCTAATTGATTAATTAATTTGGTTATTAGATTAGACTTGTTGAGAATTCGCTTGGTAACGTATTGGGACACATGGCGTAGTTCGTAATGCATGTCATCGATTTACCCAGCACACTCATTACATGAATCAACAAGTGCGAACTTCTTCATACATTTGTCCTTGGTAGTTTACATCGCTTGGCAATCATGAAATCATTTTTTGCGTATTTTGCGTGACGGTAAGTTCATACCTGCATCTGTGAAAGTATTATTTTCGCATTCATCGTTTTATAAATATTTAGTTTTATTTGTGCACTACATAAAACATTTGATTGTATGTTTTGAATATAAAAAAATAAATAGTTTTAAGCACCCGCAAAGTAAACACAATGTTGGACTTTTAGAAACTATTTTGTATGATAATATAATATTTTTTGTAGCTTTTTACACTATGCCAAGAACGACGACGTACGATCTTACAAAATACTATTTTTGAATATCGCAACTTCTGCATTATTCGAGTCCATTAAAATGATGGTTGCATTGAGACCACATTGATCACGCAGTTTTTTTTTAACATTATTTTGATAATTTTTTGTATGTATTTCTCCATATTTTAAATACTCGTTTTCGATGTTGAAACTAGGATGTATTATTAAAATAAAAAAATCTATCATTATATTGTAATAAATTTTGATTTTAAAATAATTACTGTATTAATATTGTTTGAATGATTCGATGTATTTATTGATTATTTGATGTTTTACTACTTAGATCTCTTATTTGTATGTTCTGTACTGCAATAAAGATCGCTGAATGTTCACCAATGGGGTTGAGGTTATTGAAAGTGCCGATATCGCCCATCACACTCACCTTCCCACGCTCCAAATCATGGTTTGCTGATATGGCGAACACCATCGTAAATATTTAATCACACTTTTAGACATCATCGACAATAAAATCGATTTCCCCCAAATGTGTACAAAAATGTTTGCGTGAGATATACACGAAGTTATTAAGTAAACTGACACACATAAAAAATATTACTATAAATTACACATAGAACACAGAAATATTTAAAAAAAATATATTAAATCTTGTATATATAAAAAATATAAACCACCACTTTTTTTTATCGAAATAAGAAATTGTTATATTAAATAACACGAAGTAAATTAATTTTAAAGCGTAAATATAAAATATTACGATATAAACTCAAAGCAATTCATGCACACGACGCCGCTTTACAAAATTCCTCTTAAAGCTTATTTCAAAACTAAATATTTGTTATTAAAGTGTATTCAAAACTCAATATTAAAAAAAAATTAAATGAAATCAATGAGTAATTTTCCATGTTTCGCTATTAAAGCGGCCGATAAAGAAATAAAAAATATGTTACGCCTATGAACTTGGAGTTATGTCGGTTAAGTTTCGACGCGAGGTTGTTTGCGACGCCGACGCTGCCATTGGCGTCGATCGCCGGCAGTCTTCTGTGACAGCTCGAACACCGCACGCGTGTCACTCTTAAAGGGGCCTCACTGTATATTTAAACACTACAATAAAAGTTAAGTCTCACTTTGGATTTATTCCGGGTACATTATTCACCACTCAAATGTCAGCTTCAACACTTTGCAAATGATTTAATACACTGGAATTTGATAATAAAATACAACATGCTTATGTTTGCTTTGCACAATGTACTGTCAATAAAATACTTCAACATTGACACTAGATATTTTGTTCTTATGAATATTGCTGTTGAAAATAAGTTACTGCTTTGACGATATTGTGTGACACTGGACATATTTTAATAAATGTTTGACACCTCATGTTTGTTGTTTCGTTCCCGCCAATGGAAAGAAACGAGTACACAAATTAGATTTCACAACGAGCGCATAATCGCACACATGCCTTATTTATATCCGATGCACTTTGCGACCAACTGCAATTGCAACTGCCGCCGCCCCGCGTTGCACCCCGCCTCATGTGTCTCATTGGGATCTGTTTTCAAGTTGCAGGGCTCCGATCGCCTCACTGGACTGCATGGATGACTTCAGTGCCACCTCGCAGCAGATGCTAGATCAAGGTAAAACATTCAGAGCACCACACTAACCTTATACTTTCTCTTGTCTCTGACAAGAATAACACGCATGTGATCGATATTGGTGAATGTTTAATAATACTACGGTTGGGGTGTATGGTGTTCTGTGACATTGGGTTGGGGTGTATGGTGGTGAATATAGTCGTGTAGTGTTGGTCCTGACCAAGAGGCGGGTACGTCTCGAAACCGGTAGACCTAAAATCTGGTAGTGGTTTTTACTAAGTTAACTAACATTCTGTTATACTTTTTCAGTTACATTTCGTTCGCAAATAGTAAATCGCAGAGACGTTTATATTGTAAGTAAACGCTTAAGAATTGTAGTTCGTCGCGAAGATAATATATATCTATTTTATTGTTACAAATTGTGTGAGTAGAGCCGTTTACTTACAATTCTTAATTGAGATTCCGCGATACGTTAAAAAATTAGACCTTGTGGAAGTGATCTGCTTTAAAATACTAATAATTTAATAATTCTGGTAGACCTTATCCATTTTTCTTTATCATTAAAGCTATAATTTTAAATTGCACTGAAATTCAGTTTTGCAACCAATTATTTTAAATAAAAACATTATTTTCAATTTTCTTTCGTGACAGCTATAAATATTAGCATAAATATTAAACGCTATCATTTATACTATCATTATTTTGGATACATAAATAAAAAACCTATTTATCAACATTCATCTTTAAAATTACAAGTATCGCAGAATACTGTTATCATAGTCGGTTTTACAACTATATTAATGGATTTGGCGTTAACGTTGTAGAGATTAAATAAATTTGGTAAAAAATATAAACTATTACGTAAATAAATAAAATAAAATATAAACCTCTACGTGTGTTTAATTTTCGAGAGTAACATAATCTCTCATCGACAGGTGTATTAAACATATTATTTTAACTAAATAAAATCAAAATGACTTTTGTTTTCACCACTTTAGTAGATAAAATATCAACAACACCAATGTTCTCATTCATCTTCAGGACAAATAGTATACTCTATACTAGTATACTAGTTATCCTGAAGATGAGAACATTGTTATCGAAACATGTTTATATTTTATCTATTACAGCGATGAAAACAAAGTAATTTTGATTTTATTTAATTAAATTAATGTGTCATCACAAAAGTTTAAGCCGTCTTCCTGAACACTTCACCTGTCGATGGGAGATTTCGTTACTCCCAAAACTTAAAGCAAAATATTTAATTATAATTAAATTCACATGGAGGTGACATAGATCGTTTTTCACCCGTTTCACAACGTTTTAAAATGAATTAATTAAACGAATAAAAATAACATTCATAAGTATTTTATTAACTTTTTTTTTAAAGTTTATGAAATTATTATTGTAGAAAGCGTGGTAAAATAATTTATATTGCATGGTGCACCATGATGATTCAACAATGATGGTTCAGTCTTGTGTCTCACCCAGGCGTCATCTCAACCCACTGTCGTCATCGGCTGATGGGGTCAGCCCTTCTCGTCGTTATTTTGTCCTGGATTTCCATGTTCCAATTCGTGTCTCTGCATCTGACTATGATGATTCAGCAACTAATTGACGAAACGTCTTCCCCAGCTAATCGTCTCGGGTCTTCGTATATTGGTAACCATCTCACCATGCATTCTGCCATCACTCCCGGCCTTCGCTACAAGAACTTGGGAAAGTCAGGTCTGCGAGTGTCCAACATCGGTTTGGGCACGTGGGCAGTATTCGGTCCATCAGTTTCAGAGGATACATCCGAGGAGATCATCAACTTGGCTCTCGACAGCGGCATCAACCTCTTCGATCTGTCTGAAGCCCACTCAGGTGAGAATCTTGTCTATAACTTAATTGTGTCACGGTGTTTCGGATTATCTGTGCGAATATTGCCACTTTCATATGATGAAATAGTTTAGAGTGTTTTCTAAGAGGTATAGAACTTTAAAATGAAATAAAACATATGAAAATCGTGATAATGGCCATGGTATTGCCTTCATTGAAAAGATAATTTTATGTATAATATATAATTAAATACCATGATTTACGAAATTAATTTGCGCAATTCGGAAGCGTTGTTTTGGCATATGTCTATTCATGGTGAAATGGCAAATCGTATTTGTGCTCAGGCACAAATCAGGTGTCAGCTCTCAAATTGTCTGTCACCGCAAAAAGCGTTTCCAAAAAATCTCTAAAAAATATCTTACTCTATTTAAATACTAATGGTATAATATTATCTTTCCAGTAATGCCAATACTATGGTTATTATTACGATTTTTATGTATTTTATTTCATTTTCAAGTTCTGTACCTATAAGAAAAACACCCTATAACAAAGCAGTGCAGGGAGTATTATAAATGAGCGAATTGAAATCTTGTGTAGCAATTATCATGTGTGCAATATTTATTGAATAATATTAATTGTTACTATTTAAAATAAAAATTGTTTGGATATGTGCGTAGATCGTTCAAAATACTGATTTAAAATAATAATCTTAACGATGTTAAAAAGTTTTACTGAACCAGGACAAAATATGCAACGAGGTTTTCTTTTAACTAAAGTCATAATTATAACAACTTTCTATAGCCATTCATTAAAATCAAATTAATTAAAGCAAAATACAAACAGAGAAAATAAGTACAGCGAACATAGCGAGCGTTTTTTTATCCTGCATCTCTGAAGTCGTGTTATTTCTTTTTTTACCAAGTGTTTGTATGTCAGTCAAGTGAAAGCAAAAGGAAACGGGCGACACAGTTTCTTGAAGTTGTAAACTCGGCGTTGGCAATTTCAGTCTAATTAATCTAGCGCGATGCGACGACATTTGGTCATCTAAGGGTTGTGCCCATTTTACACTCCGTATCTATTTCTATATTTAGAAAGTATTAAATACATGTTTCAAACATGCACACCATAAGTAATTTGGTTACAATTTATCGGTAGAGTAATTTTGCGGCGCCAATAGCAGATTGCAATAATTGATAGATAATCGAAACAAATCGGTATTGATTTTGACCGGAAAAAACATAAATGAAATCAGTTTCATGTTTTATTATAATTTTATTTTATCTGTGTTTCGGTGCTAATAGGGATTATGATCCCGAACGTTTTTCTGCCCAAGATTGAAAAACCTCAAACCCGAGATTTTCGGGATCAATACAAAATCGTGCGTTCTAGAACTACCAAACGTACTGGCACGCCGTGTGCCGGTCCGGCCGCGCTCTGTTTAACTCGCAAATAGATGTGGGTGAAATCGAGAGACTTCGAGGTGTCATCGATTCACTAGTTGTGTCCGCGTTAGCGGGTATAAAATATTACGTTTAATTATTAATAAATATAGAGTTGGCTGAATATTAATATTTTTATGCAATATTTTTTATTTTATTTAATAATGACAAATGGGTTATGACCAAGTGTACAGTCGTCGAATTGCAATTCGGGATCGCTATCTTACCTACCACCTACAAAAATATATAATTTTGTTGCATTATATTATATTATGCAAGTAATAAAGATTATATAAGTCACGTAATTTGTGGTATTTTAATATAGGTAGAGAAAATTAATTTTTTGTATGTAAGGTGCCTTTTAAAATATAACATAAAATTCAGACTGATAAAAAATTACTGCGCTAATAACAATACCTTAACCTAGTTTAAAAGTGCCAACATTTGAATAAAAATAACTTGTACTTTAAACTGCATAATTTCACTTATTTCCTAGTCACGTATAATTATTTTGGTCAATCACGGGAACGACCTTCCTTAATCCCGGGATTGAAAAAATGCCTAGGGATTGAAGGGAAGGGAAGAAAGGGATTGAAAAATCCCTAGATGCTAGGCACGCGAAATATAATGGAACTAGCGACATGCTAATTAGCTCCATTAAGTTTTTGTAACCATAGCAATCACAGAATAGTTACCAAATGGTAACGACTGTTACTGGTCACCCGATAGTTGATGATATATGTTTGCTGCTTTGACTTTTATTTCTGTGTTGCATTTATTGCACTATTTTCACGACACCTATGTAATTTTGTTGCGAGATGTTTGCAAATGTATTTATATCCTTGCGTGGTACATAATACTCCTTGCATTTATTTTACACTACATGTTTTGTTTGCCAACAAATTTTGCCAAATTGAATATTCATTTTGTGAATTTCGCATTCCACATAGGAAACAAATTAGAATACATTGACGGCTCTAGGGCGTCATTAATTATTAATTAAATATTATATGAACGAGCGATTTTTAAACTATTTTATTTTATGTGATTCTTTAATATTTTTGATAATATTTTTAAGCAATTCAAGCTAAGTATACATTCAAATTCGTAAAATAAAGATGAATTAATTTAGAAATTATTAGGGAAAATTCTGCAAAATAGTTGATTCGGAATATTACAAAATTTTAACTATGTAATTAAATAACTAAAGGCGGCCCTCGTAGCCCAGTGGGCATGACACTAGCTTTTCACACCGAGGGTTCCTGGTTTGATTCCCGGTGAGGTCACAATTAATCAATGTGATTTACTCAAGCCTGGGTCTTCATCATCATTAAAATGTATCAAAATTGGGGACACGTATTGATATGTTAGGTTAACCCTTTAGGGTATCAAATTGTTATTTAAAATATCCGGCATTTTTTACAACTTAACTAATAAAATTTGCAATTCAAAAATTATCTAGGAATTAAATATATGGGAAAATTTATTTATTGTTTTTAAAAAACTATATTTTTATCACATTGATTGGTGTAGTGTATTCCTTCCCACTTTGGGAATACGGGGCTTGTTTTAAGAAATGAACAGGCGGTAGTAATACTGTTCTGTTGTATTGTAGTATCTCGCCTTGTGATTCAAAGGTCGCGGGTTCGAACCTCACCCAGACCAGCAAGTTAGTCCTATTTCTGATTTTGGCTAATTAATCAAGGCACTGCATATTGTGTCTTAAATAAATTAAATAAAACACCCTGATGATGGAAAGGTTTTCCCAATTTTTTTTTTATAATTAATTGACGTACTGAGGTAATAGGTAATAAACATTCTAAAATAATTTAATTCATCTAAGACCTATAAATATTCACCACCCTTCAAAAGCACCAATAAAACTTTATAGCGGTAAAGAAAGATTTAACGAGATAAATATTTTTTAGTTTTAATAGTTAAATAAAAATGGCTTTTATGTAGTGTTTATTTATATGTTCAGTAGTACTTTTTTATCAGTCGGAGATAAATTAGATATTAAGGTATTTTATCAGTACCGTTCCGTAATGTAGGAAACCAATTGTAGAACGTGAATGGGATTTATTATAATATCTGGGTTGTATTTTCGCATATTCGGAGAAAATGTTCTCTTCCAGTGTTATTTTATTTATTTATTTTATTAAGGTATTTTATCAGTTCAGTTCCGTAATGCAGGAAACCAATTGTAGAACGTGAATGGGATTTATTATAATATCTGGGTTGTATTTTCGCATATTCGGAGATAATGTTCTCTTCCAGTTGTATTTTATTTATTTATTTTATTTAGGTATTTTATCAGTACAGTTCCGTAATGCAGGAAACCAATTGTAGAACGTGAATGGGATTTATTATAATATCTGGGTTGTATTTTCAAACAATGATAAACAACAAATTCCAATTATAATAATTTCTTTGTCTGTCCGTCCGTCTGTAAGTCTGTAAGTAAGACATGCCATTATATGACGTGAGTTCAGATCCTTATGATCTGAGCCCTCATCATCACCAGCTAGTTCAATCGGAGAAGAATGGGACTAACCTTACTCCTCTATTTCAATCTCAGGGTCCTTTCGGTGATGTGCGCACTGAACTCTCTCTCTCGAGCCGCTTCAGGTGCCTCTCATATTAACAAGTTCAAGTTGCAACAGATTAACAAAGATGGGTCCCCGTAACTTCGTGTAATGTCCGTAACTTCTTTATAGTATTTTTTTTCATTTTTTTACGTAACTTTTTTCATAAAATAAATACTTCTTGGGAACCGACATGTAAAAGTACCGTCATTGTTGACGGGTTACAGCTTGTCTCATATAAATACAAATACCGGTTTAGAGTGCCGTTTGTTTTGGAATGACCACGGTCGTTCTGCGCTTCGGCCAGTTCGGTGTCGAATGTTCTTCAACTTCTCTTCCAGGTACGCGAGCTGAGACGGAGCTGGGCAGGATCCTCCAACGCAGAAACTACAAAAGAGCCAGTATCATCATTACCACCAAAATCTACTGGAGCACAAAGTAAGTCACATTTCTGAGAGGATCTTTCTATATTTTCAGTTTTTTTGGCAATAGCTTATTTATTTTCAATTAAAGTTTAGAGACGATCTAGCGATCTGGTAGTCGATCTAGTGATGATCTGAATACAATTGGAGCCCTCATTAAAGGACACCAACAAGTTAGTCCTATTCTTAGTAATACTTGTAGACTTCTTTCTTTACCATCAAACGAAATTGACTCTTCTATATTTTTGTTCATATGATCATCTGGCCGGTATGTTGTCTCTATGTTGGGCTAGCAAAAAGAACAACTGTATTAGCAAAAAAACAATATTTTCTTCCTCAACCTACTTTTAAAAGCTACATTGTTCGAGACTTGTCGAATGTCCTGTGCCTTACTATCATAATTTGTAATTTTTTATTTAAAAGCTTTTCTTCTAAAATTAACTGGACAAAATATGCTGAAGCATTGCAATACCTAGGTCCCAGTATTGTCCTAGTTAGGGTATTACATTACAAGATTCAAAAATATTTTTATTCGATAGCTAATATTACATCGCCAATGTACAAAGAAACAAACATTCGTGAAATGTAGGTACACCATTTTACTGGAAGTGAATTATCACTACAATTTGATTAGAATTCCGAGAATATTTAAATTTGCTGTAGCATCCCGCGGTTCATTTTGTTACTTATTTCTGATGGCCATAAACTCTTATAGAGCTCTAGTCTTTCGGATGAAGCCTTTCCACTTCTTCCGATCCATTGACTTCTGCTCCTATCTCTTGTGGTTGTATCTGCCGGCAATGGATCTCCGGACTGGCGAGTCCCTTACTGTCTCCATGTCTGTGCTTGTTATTTTATTTTAATTCTTCCCTGAAGGGAGTGAATTACTCTAATAACTGTATCTATGGTGCAACTCTGTATTCATTTGAATCAATCTGGCTCCTAAGTTGTGTGTCTACATGTTGTGTTTTTATCTTTATGCTTATTACTATGGACAATATAGACTTTTTGCCTTCATATTTTGTACTTTTGTCATAATTGTAGCATTTCTTGTTCATATCTAACTTGCAACTCCCACTTAATGGATGATAAGTATGTCCCAATTGTCATTTGTCCCCGCGCTTTGGAGACAGAGAAGAGATTTTGTGTGGACGCCTCCCCGTCCCGCTCGCATTCCCATCAGTGTCGGCGGGGCAGTGAGTATGGCCACTTCAGCACTAAAAAAATGCCGAAAATGGGTAGCGAAACAGTAGGGCCGATACGTCAGCTATTGCTCATAGAACGGCCTTGGGTGTGTGGTGGATCCCTTCTTCTCTGCGCCTATCTCTTTTTCTCCCCTAACTTTTATAGATCAGCCAGTACATTGAGGCCATGAGGCGCTATCTGGATCTGCGCCCAGTTGGTTTAGCCTCTAAATACTAATTTACCCTCTCGGTGTACTATTTTAATGACTTTGTCGCTGCTAGGCCTACATACATGTCCAATTCTAGCTAGTCGGCTAGATTTCTGCATTGCTCCTGTGCTTATTGCAATACCTAGGTCCCAGTATTGTCCTTAATACTTTATTTTCAAACAAAAAAAATTTTCCGCTGGAATCGATGGGTCATTTTGTCTATGACTCCACTTCGGACGTTTTTAATGATAGTATTGTAGACACGTAATTTAGTGTTTCTGTTCAGAAGTTGCTCATGGAGGCTAAAACTCTTGGATCTTTCTGGATACGGTTCTCTAAAAGCCTACAACCTTTACGCAATACAATCAGTGCTTAGAATAACTTGTTCTCCTTAGGCATCTCTTCTACGTAAACGAAAAATATTTTAGTCAAAATGTGTCGACATAAGGATCATGTATTTTGTTCCTCGACCAAAAAATTGAGGCCGCGTCGTAACATACTTTAAATTAAATTATTGTTTCTCTTTAACTGTTCTAAAGATCTGACGAGAGGGGATTGTCCCGTAAACACATCATAGAGAGTGTGAGAGCTTCTCTAGACAGATTGCAGGTGGATTACATCGATATCGTGATTCTGCATAAAGTGGATCACATGTGTCCCATGGAAGGTAGGGACAATAATTTATTTTAATTTTTTGTAAACTGACGTTTTTTATTGTAAAGAATACTATTTTAATTTTTTTAAATTATAAAAATAAACCCGAAGTTTAAAGCTTTTTATTTAAAAAAAATCACGTGTTTTAATGTTACTATTTTATACGAATAATTATTATATACCTCATAAATTTTATGAAAATAGATTTAGACTCATTTCAGTTCTCTGGTATTTATATTATGTTTGACACCGTAAGAACAATATACAGGATGTAATAGAGCTAGTCTACAATACTTTACAGGCGGATTTCTGCATTGATTATATGAGTCGAATATGTTCAAGGAACCATGACCTAACAGTTGTGGAGTTATGGAATATCAAAGTTTGCATTTTTTAAAAATATTTCCTACTTGTCTTTTACAAAACGTTGAAGTATCATTACAGTTAAATAAAGTAATAAAAACCCTGATAATTTTCCAATTGGAATTGGAAGGTTTTTATCATTTTATTTGACTTACATTAAAGATAATGAATTTTCGTATTAGATATAAGTTACTGTTATGCTGTTATGTTGCAAAATATAAGTCAGAAATATTGAAAAAAAGAATGCAAACTTTGATGTAGCATATCTCCTTAACTATTGATATTATAGGTCAAGGTTGCGTGAACATTTTCGACTCATAATCAAGGCAAGATCTACCTGTGAAGTATTGTGGACTGGCTCTGTTACACCGAGAGAATAATTACATATTTAAAAAATATTTTTTGTAAAAAATATTTTTTAAATATGTAAAATTTAAAATTTTTGTAAAAATAAAAATATGAATAATTTCAGAGGTTGTCCGTGCAATGAACCATATAATAAATAAGGGATGGGCGATGTACTGGGGAACCGCCCGGTGGTCTCCAGCTGAGGTAACATCTGATAATATTTTTGGAAAATTACGATGCATTGTTACTTACTTACCTCAAAAGTTTGGTTGCCACATTACGCATTCTTCAACGATACCTCCAGTGATGTACAAGATACCCTATACAAAGTATCTGAAATATATATATATATACAGTTACAATTAAGATTCCTAAAACTTATAGTAGATAATAGAACTAAATATATGTACAAGGATAATTATAAAAAATTATTCAAAGTATGCAAAATATTGCCAATTGACCAAAAAGTAAAATATAATATAATACTAGAAGAAATGATAAATAATATCAATATACACACTGACACGCACCATAACTATGCAACCAGATCGACAGGACGGACAATGAGAATACCAATCACTAACAACGTGTATGGCGAAAGAAAAAGAGATTATATTGTGCCAAGAATCTTTAATAAATTAGATAAAAAATTCTTTGAGATGACGCAAGACAAAAAAACTCCATTGGCTTCAAAAAAGTACAAGCTAAAAGAATATATATTAAAGCTATGTACCTAATCTTACATTAATTTATAATTACATATCATGTATAACTTGTAAAAAAACATGCAACACTCGATAATGACCTACTATCTTCATTATAAAATAAAAATTATTGTCAAATATTGAAGGCAACCATGCCGTAAGACTGCTGTGCAGTTTGGCATATGTTTAATGTAATAAATATCAAAAAAATTAATAAATATATATAAAAATAAAAAAATACAAAATGCAAGATACCTACTTTAAAATGAAGTATTTCAAATACCAGATACAAATAACTTTCTGGAATGGTATCTGAAATACTAGATACAAAATACGTATCTTCCAAATACTTTTTAAAGATGAAATACTTTTGTATGAAAACACATTTTGTTGAATGTAAGTTTATTTTTTTACGCGAATTATTTACGAATAAATCGCGTTGATCGCGCAAATGTGACAAAATGAAATATTACATTTTTAAGGTTTTAATTGCGACTTAAGTAAAACCAGTTCTTCAAACATTTTGTCGCTCATTTTTCTTCAAAAAGTCTCATTATAGGTATATCATTGGAAAAAAGTATCTTAGCAATCTTAGTATTTACAAAATATTAAGATATGTATTTTGCATCTTGTATCTGTATTTCAAATACTAGTATCTTGGATAAGTCACATTTTTGGATACCTCTAAACAAAATCATAATGAGTCATAAATTAAATACGTCACGAAAGCTTTGAAATATGTTTATTTAATCTAAATAACTCATCGCGCTTTTCCTGCCTGGACAGGCAGAGGGGAAAGAGTGCTTCACTCCGTTCTGACTTCATACTCGCTGCACCCACATTCAAACATATTCCCACGCAATCTTGTCGATTGTTAAGGGTGTATTCAGTATCGAACTTATCTGCAAAGTTTTCCGCATACGTCTTCTATTTTTTACATTTTTATTACCGTTCGTTCATCATCTCTGAGATGTTCCTACGAATGGAGTCAAGATCATGAAATGTAATTGAAAATTAATCAACAATATTTTTATATCAACTATCCTAATTTCGAATGTCTTTCAATCCGTAACGTCTGTAACTTGCTAGAATAACAACTTTAGATAATTATAGTGTGACACGCAATCAGCGCGCGGTGCAGGTTACACGCAAGTCTAGTTATTAATTATTATTATGTCCCGTGATTTTTCAAGGTTTTACGGCTAGTGTATTATGTTCTAAGAACGCAATTACTGGATTTTGGCCGCAGAGGCTTAATCATTAATTGAGATAAATTATAGAAATCTTACAGAGACGAAGGGTATGGAAGTCTTTACAGAATGGCCACAGGGCTTATGATCCTGTGTATTAGCTGGCTTAAGTGATCACTTTAAACAATGCAAGTTTGCCGATTCAGATAATGAAAATTATTAAATAAATTTTTATGGTCGTTTTTTTTTTATTACTATTCTTAATTTTTAGGTGATGGAAGCTTACACAAATTGCAGGCAGTTTAATTGTATAACACCTATAGTCGAGCAGACAGAATACCACATGTTCTGCCGCGAGAAGGCTGAACTCTACATGCCTGAACTATACAACAAAATTGGAGTTGGTTAGTTTATTTTTGTATTCACAGTCTCTAAAATTACTTTGATTTATTTTAAGAGCATCACTCCCACTTCAATCAATAAAAAGCATTAAAATATTATACACATCCCTTGTCCGGAGCCAATTAGAATGCCGCTCATCAGTTTGGTCTCCACATTATAATGGGTACATAAACAGTATTGAGCTCTCCAATGCAAATTTCTCAAATACATTAACTACAAGATTAGCATACCAATACAAAACATTGAAGACTGAAATTACTCACCTTATTTGATAGAAGAAAAATTTGTGATATAGTTCTTCTTTACAAAATTGTAAATAATATTCTGGACAGCCCTGACGTTGCAGCGTGTGTCAATTACAATATCCCGTCCTTACGTAGAATTCGACAAATTGTCACCTTTCATTGCCACAATTCCAGAACTAATTACCAGTCAAATTCGGTGATCAGCAGAATATGAAAGACTGGTAATGAATATGGTCATATGGTTGACATTTTCAATGACAATCTAGTGAAAATAAAGATAACACTTAAAGATACGATATTATTTCAATACTAACTTCCACTATTACTATATACATGTTAAGATATGTAATATTTTTTATATTTTTTTATATACACATAACTGCTTATATTTTACTGCTTATACCTTTTACTACTTATACATGTACTTAATATTTTTATATTTTACTGTCCATACCTGATATTGTTTTCATATAAATATTTGTATATTACAAAAAATTTACATGTAAAAGCCTACAATAGGCGTGAACAAATAAACAAACAAACATATTTTAGAATATTCGACCACATACCATTTTAAATTCTCATAATTACATACTCACAGGAGTTTGTTTTACTTCTTATACCTTTTACTACTTATACATGTACTTAATATTTTTATATTTTATATTTTGCTGTCCATACCTGATATGGTTCTATATACTTCTTTAATGTTATGTAATATTTTTATATCTTGTATGTAGGTACTGCTTATACCTGATATTGTTTTCATATAAATATTTGTATATTACAAAAATTTTACATGTAAAAGCCTACAATAGGCGTGAACAAATAAAGAAACAAACATATTTTAATATATCCGCCCACACACCACTTTAAATGTCTCACAATTCCACACTCACAGAAGTTGGTTCCCTCGAATATCCGACTAATGCGAAAGTTTTATTACTGAAGGTCTGATGGTGTGGTCCGCTATTACAACCGGCAAAGGCTTATCACGAGAAGACGTTCCCAGCATCTTCGCCAGATCCCGCTTCAATCGCAAATACAGTTCATTCAGCTGGGCCGAAGATGAAACCGCGGCAGAGGTAAATTTAATTAATACATCTTTCGATATCGAATAGTTTGATCAGCTATGCGCTCTGCTGGGAACTCAGAACCCTCACCGCAGTGCACAAACAAAGGTTTTGAACACCTTACCTACCCTTACCGCAGTGCACAAACAAAGGTTTTGAACACCTTGTTCGTTGCGTGCATTCAATAGTTCTGTTGCATGTCAGTGCATTTAATAGCATTTGATTTTATTCATTGGTATAACAGAACTTCTTAATTAAAATTCATGGATTAAAAAATAATATTTTTGTGGAAAGAAGCAGTTTACTTTCGTTCGAAGAAAAAACTTTAAAGGTACTGATTTATTTTTAAGGTATTGAGTTTATGTGTGTAAACATTGCTAGTAACGAGCATGCTCATTAGTAGCACGCTCAAACATCAACCGCCGGTCGA
Source organism: Agrypnia vestita (assembly GCA_016648135.1). Classification (NCBI taxonomy): domain Eukaryota; kingdom Metazoa; phylum Arthropoda; class Insecta; order Trichoptera; family Phryganeidae; genus Agrypnia; species Agrypnia vestita. The sequence continues at coordinate 77,718 of JADDOH010024950.1, read as the reverse complement.
TTTATGAGCATGCTCATTTGATTTGCGGGTGGAAGGGGAATCTTTTTAGCATGTGTGAACAGGCTTGCTTATGACTATGCCAATGTTATTCGCGGCTAGTATCGATTATCGATGCTATCTCAGTTCGCAACAGATGAAATAAATATGGCGCGTTGGGGAGATGACAAAGCATTATTTTTCGTGACTTATTATAGGAATCACGAATGTCTGTGGAATACTCAGTCACCGCTATAACAAGAAATAATGTTTATGAAACTTTATTAAACGACATGAAAGATTTAAATTTTACAATAAATATTATAAAAGCTAAAATCTTAAATGCGCGAATAGAAATTCAGGAATTGTTATGATTTATTGGTTCACTTGAATTTCCTGTTTCAGTTTGCAAAGTTACCATTTTGAACAAGAGCGTCTCTATTCTATGACAAGAGCATGCCAGTAATAAGCATGTGTGTTTGATTGTTAGCTTTGAGCAAGCTCTTTCATGAGCATGCTTAAAATAAGCATGCTAATAACGAGCAAGTGCGAATTCTTTTATAGTAGGTTTCTACCAAATAATCATCGGAAAATATAAAAAATTACTGACTTACCATCACGCCATTTTACCGCAGAGTGAATGGAGATGCACACTCTTCTATCTCGACACATAACTCTTCATACATCTTCGCAAGGAAATTCCGAAAACGATTTCTATGTAATGTTTCTATATGATAAGGTTCCTAAGTTAACCTTGTGGTGCCGCGACTTCTTCGGCCGCCCTCTCTTTTTAGCGTGGTTAATACTTGCGTTATATATAGGTATTTTTATATTTCCTCATTCATTCACTCAACGTAATCCTAATAACGTAACCTAATCCACCTAAGCTACCCTTTTTTATTCTATTTCTATGTTTAGATCAGCTTTGATCAGAAGTGCGTAATGTTTCGGTAACTACTACAAATGTAGCGCACACTTTGTTGTCTTCACACTGGTGAACGTGCGCGTGTTGTAGTCTTCATTCTGAAGTGTAGTTTTCCCTTCGCTAATCTCAAGTCTAAAAATAGAACATTAAAATAAATTTGGAACAGTTAATGTCTTTAAAATAAAAGCTTAATAGAATCGATTATAAAGCTTCAATTATTCTTAGAATTATTTTGTTATGGAACGGTCCATAGAATTGCCGTCCGCTACCTAAGAGGGACATTTATCATAGAATATCTTTTAAACTATTTATCGGATCGATTTGAAATTTTCAAAGAATATTTTTGAAATATTGCGCTTTAAGATTTTCTTTTATTTAAGATTTTCTTTATTTAAGTTATTTAAAGAGTGGTATAAACCTTTTTTTAATTGTATTTTTTTTCATGCCCCAGCAGACTTGCACCACCGCAACTCGGGAAAGGGGTCAACAGCAGACCGACGATTCCAGACGCCACGCTGAGAAGCTTCGAGAAATTTCTGAACTGGCAGCAGGCCTAAGTAAGCACTCTTGAAAACGTTTCTTCTCTTTCCTCTTCTGTGCTTGTCCGGTGGCCGAACATGTTGGTGATCAGGATCGGGCTTTTGCCTCAGATACTTTGGCCAGGAAGTTCTTCGTCTTCCAGGAGTCCTGTTTTGCTCGCAATTTCGTCTCGAATGACGAGATGCAGGATATGCTATTTCTCCGGATGTCTATTTTTTATTTTGAGGCATCCAGAGAAATAGCTAGTTTTAATTAAAAACCAAATGTTAAATTATCAATTAAAGGGGTTGTACCACTCTGTGAACCTGAAATTTAGGTTGAAATGAGGTAATTTCTCGGCACTAATTAATATATATAATAAACTATTATTTTACTGGAAAAATTTTCAAATAACAAAATGGTCGCGTCGTGTCCATTCCCATGGAGCTCCGCCGTGACTGAGTATTTTTCGATTCACTTTTGTCCGAGGTAGAAAAGAAGATCGTGTACTTACTTATTTACAAATGAAATATGTAAAATAAAGAACATAGCTTTTTTTTTATCCGATAAGTGATTTGTTAATAACAATCGTTTATAAAAAAATAAAGTTTTTAATTTCAATCTGGCCCCAATTTTATAATTTTTTTTTTTTCAAATCATACAATGTGCCACATTAAAAATATTTAACATAAGAAAATCAAATGCAGCAATATCCAAAAATAATTGTTTTGAATGCAGTCACCGAGGATTACTAATTTAAAATGTCAAAGATTTTATGTATCTGTCCCTTCCAAAATAATGTTTACTATGATTTATAAATAAATAAATTTTATAGGCTATGTGCTTCCTATAAAATCTAGAATCCAGTAGGTACATTATTAATTAGTACGATTATATATAGAATGGCCCATCGGATATGCCGGATTTAAATTTTCCTCCATTAAAAAAAAATATAAATTGGCAACATTAGAATTGCCAACTTATATTAAAGAAAATTAAGGAAAATTTAAATACGGCCACCGATGGGCCACCCTACATAAGAAAACTACGTAATCCTCAATGACTGCATTAATTTTTTGAATATTGCTGCATTTGTTTTTATACCCCACGTGTCTACCTTCCTGACCTACTTTTATGCTTCGGACAAACGTGCGCTGGGGAATTTTGCATCTCAGTCACGACGGAGGAGCTCTACGGAAAGGACACGACACAACCATTTTGCTTTTTTTTCAAAAATTATCCAAAAAATATCGTTTAATTTAAGATTTACCTACCTACGTTAATAAGTTTTATTATATATTTTTAAATATATTGACATCAATATATATTTCAAGCTACCGAGGTGTCTGAGTAAAATATATATTTATTTTCGTTTTCATAGATTGCACCGTGTCCCAACTGGCCGTCGCCTGGTGTTTGAAGAACGAATCGGTACACTGCCTTTTACTCGGTGCCGTAACAGTAGAACAACTCTACGAAAACATTCACTCGCTACAGGTATGCACTCCTGATTGAACTTTAATCACGGAAGCTGGACATGTGGACATGTGGGCATGTGGTGATTCCGGTGCTTGTTGCAGATTCTCCCGCAGCTGTCCCCGGCCATCATGACAGAGATAGAGCGCATCATCGACAACAAGCCCCAGAGACCGCCCATGGTGTCCACGCTAGCGCTGCGGGGCCAGACCACCGGGAGTCCCGGGCTAACACGAGCCGACAGGTAGAATAATCCCTTAAAACAAATTATGGGTCGCGACCCGCTGGTGGGTCGCGAGCGGATATTAGGTGGGTCGCAGTCACAACACCGCGCAACACGTCTCGTCCGGGTCGTGTCGTATTTATTATAGAAAAGTAGTTTCTGCAATTTTCACTCATTTAACAGAGTTGAAAAATAACTTTAACGCCTACTTCGAAGAAGAGATGGAAAAGTTCAACAGGATAAACTGGATTTAAAATCCTTTTCAAGACAACATACCGACTGAAATGTCAACAAAAGCAAGTGAAGACTTTATTGATTTATCAGAAAATACGTCCCTGAAAAATACTTTTAATCGCAAGCAATTAGCAAAATTCTGCCTTTCAGTTGCTGACACTTATCCCTGCTTGTCTGACGAAGCCACGAAATTCCTCCTCCCCTTCACTACCTCATACTTACGTGAAGTGAAATTTTCTGCCGTGGTTTCTATTAAGACTAAATACATAAATAAATTGGACGTATCGAATTTACTGCGATTAAAAGTGACTAAAATTGAAGTCACTTGTAAACTTCAAAAAAGTCATTTGTAAACTTTTTCTTTAGGACCCGGCGGGTAACAAAGGTGACATTTCCTCCCTCACCTTTTCTCCTCCCCATAATACATTTTCGATGCAAATCTATACCGTTCAAATCAAACCTTTTTTTCTCCTCACAAATTTATTTTCAACATAATCCTAAACCCGCGCAACGCCGGGTACGAACAGCTAGTTGTTGTATAAACATCTTAGTTCATCATTAACATTCGTTATTTACATTTTGCGTGCAGTCCAAAGGATGGGTTGAACGAAGGCAGCACTGCTGACTCTACCACAGCCGAGACCCCCAAGGAGCAGAAGACTAATGCCTTCTGTGAGATCCAGTGACTGTTGTGGCGCGGCAGTGGAGATACCGCATCGCAAAAATCCGCAGATAAAAAGTCCAAAGTAAGTGCGACTCTAAAAAGTGATTAACGATACCTCAACAATTTCTGTATTTGATTTGTAATTTTTTTTAAATTATTTTACGAGTAATATTATCCCATTATTATTATTCTTTAAAATTTTTGCGTCTTTCTTTCTCAGGATTCAGCTTCAAATAAGGAAAAGACTCAATACTTCCTTAATAATGCAGGAGTCGTAGTGTGTCGCAAGGCTTCGTCGAACACGGATATCGAGAAAGGTTAGAGTTCAATTATATGTATATTCACCAATTAACTTTCCAACCAATTCAAAACCAATTCAAAAATCAAAAATCTTCAAAATATTGTATAATTTTTTTTAAATGTCACCACGAATGCAGGAATTTCGAAATGATTTTATTTAAAAACAGATTTGGTCTAAAATGTTTAATTATCGAGATACTCAATATCGAGATACTAGAAGTGAATTGGATACTGAGGGTTTCTTCGTTTACCTAAGAACCTTAAACATTTACCTTTAGGGAAACACAAAAGTATACGAAAAGGTAGTTACTATAAACCACACTGGGAGAATAAAATTTGGGAAGAAATTGTGTGATTTTTTCGGAAGCCGTGATTAATTATTTTTATTTTTCTACCGGCTTGTTAATTTAAAAAAAAAGAGCAAATGACCGCGTCATGTCTATTTCCGTGGAGCTCCTTCTCTGATATGCAACTTTCCCAAGTACACATTTGTTCAAGTCAGAAAAGAATATTATGTACTTATTAAAAAAATAAATACGTACAATGTAGCATATCCGATTTGGAAAAGAATGTTTTTCGTAATATTGAAAACAATAAAAAATTTTTTTTTAACGGTTGTTGCTTATTGGATTAAAAAATCCTTATGCCGCACTGTAGACATTTAATTTTTAAACGAATACATGATATTATTTTCTGTCTGTGCTCCGGAGAAAGTTGCATGTCAGTCACGGAAGAGGAGTTCCACCAAAGTAGACATGACGCATTTAAAAAAAAAAAATTAATGATCGTTTTGTGAAAAATCACCCGATTTCTACGTAAATTACATTCTCCCTGGGTGATGTACTGAGCGCTGTGAATGCTGTATTCAAAGTGACAGCATTTCCTGCACGTGTCCGACTTCCGTCACGTCCGAAGTGAGCGTGGCTCCACTGTTTGTATGTACATCGGGCTCTTCTTCGACAGGTAAAGTGTCGCCAGCCGAGGGGGCGCCGTCAGGCAAGGGCAAGACGCCCGTCGCGGGCGGCAGCAAGGTGAAGAAGTCCAAGTCGGAGGGCGGCGCCGTCCGGTCTGGCTCCCTCCAGCGCTCGCTCTCCGGCCAGATCCTCAAGGACCGGCGCATCTCCCGGCCGGAGCTGGCGAGCCCTTGCGACGTCTAGACGCCCTGCACACCCACACACAAGGCGACGGCAGCGCGCAGGCACACGCGGAACACGACTTGAGCTTGGCGGCAGTCGAATGTACGAAAAAAATGGTTTAAAACTCGAAACACAGGCGCAACAATTGAATTCATTATTTCTCAGAATGCCCGTCCGAGGTTGATTGTTTTTATCAATCAGTCAAATAAATTATAATAAAATGTACAGGAAGCCAAACTCACGTCGTGTTCGGGTGTCGTCACGCCAGAGCTACCGACGGAGCTTAATGCACAGTTATCAGACATTTTTGAGCTTTTGTCACCTGCAAAAGAAGAGTATATCTTTGGACTCCACCGCCGCGCTAGTTAAAGTATTTGAATTGCGTTATTTGAAATTTGACGCTTTTTGAAAATGATTTAGTGCGCTTACGGACACTTGGTAAAATAAGTTTTGGTATCACCCGCTTGGATAATAGTATTGTTTTAGTTCTTCAACCCCTTCACCGCGCCGGTTCGGATCGAGCTTGCCACGTGCCGCACAGTGACCGCTGGGAGGTGACCCCGGAAGGTAGGTGAAGACTTTCTTCATATTCTCTTCTGTATTACATTATATCATTTGTTTTTTTTTCATTTATAGGTATTATGTATATAACTAGACACTCAGGATGATGTATCTATTTCATGTCATTATTGTCAAATGAAAATTTGATTTTCACCAGTCTGGGTAGCTTATTGGATAAACTGTTAGATCCAATACGCGGCACCAGTGATCATGATGATTATTATAAAGTATTAATTTGATTTAAAGCTCATAGTCCTTTTAGGTAGAACCAATTTCTATGTTTCAAACTAATAAGCCCCCATATTCTTATAACCGTAATTTTTTTTAAATTCTGTAAAAAGGCTGGATGTGTTTACAAATAGCAAATATTTCGTTTACACCTGTCACTCTCATGACATGACAGCAATGACTATTTGGTAACTGCAATGCACCCGGATGCAACTTGGTGCTTCAACATTTACGGAAGAAAAAACATCTCTTATATCCCGTGTCTACGGATGACATTTTTATGAGATTCAGTAACCATCCTTAAGATGCAAATATATATATATAAATATATTTCGAATCAGATTATTCGGTTTCAGATATTGTAAGTGCGTGGGATAAGATATAACTATTTATCCAACGCTATTGGGTATTGCGCTACGAAATTTTTTTCTGATTTGATTTTTTCCTACAAGTCAATCTGGGTACCGTAACATCACCAAGATTTTGTGGTGAATATTTATTAATTGTGAATTTAGGTGAATATTTGAATCAATAATATTATTTACGTATTTAACAAAAAACAAAAATTTATAATTTCTACAAACAGTAGTTTAGAAATAAATATGCGACCACTCTATTCATTATAAATAATTTTAAACTTAACTAACCAAAATATTAGGATAGGAAAGGAAAGAAAAAAGGAAGGATAGTTAGCTAGAAATATTCTTTCGCTGTAACATAACAATTATTTAAAAGATAACAAATATTTTGTTGTTTTATTCATCAATAATTAGACTAACATTAAAGTAGTTTTTTTTAATAACCTAATACTTTGATATACATATATTCATATCGTGATTAATGAAGAAGATGACAAAATTTCGTCCAGCATTAAGCGCCAGAGTTTATTATAGAAAGATGGCCAAGAATATTAGATTTGCTATGTATCAATTATTTCATTATATATATATTAATATATTATATATATATATATATATATATATATATGATATCTATAAGAGAGAGAGAGTGCTTCTTATTTGGCCAATATTTTTATTTCTTATTTCACGCGTCACACTTTAGTTCAATTCTAAGACCTAAAAAACAAAATATTATTTTCGTATTTTAAACCGTTTGTTTTGGGGTTGCTATCATTTTTTTGAGTATTATTTTATTTATTTAGAAAGTTACAACTATAATAAAAAATAAACAATATTGGGTATATCAAACAATTAACAGAAAAACAAGGTATAGCTATACTTTTTGTGGTATCCGGGTATTTTTGTATATAAATGGAGGACCGTGGAGGAGTGGAAGAGAGGAATAAGACCTTGGAATAAGACATAGCATGCTTCCAAGTCCAAATTAAGCATTTAAGCGGGATGTGTGTAAGAAAGTCTTAGGCATTTTTTTGGTATCGTATTGACGTTCGGTAGCGTCTTCCAAAACTCATTAAAAATTTATTTAAAAAAAATAGGGGATTTTTTTTCATGGTATTAACGGATTAACGCAGTTATTTTTCGAAAAATAAGAAGCACCCTAAATAATATGTAATGGATATTTATCTCTCGTCAATTGATTCACATCTGTTTTGTCTTTAGATTTCAATTAATTAGAATCTTTCTTGTACTAGGTGTAAATATTTGAAAGTCAGAAGTCACGTATTAAAATGATAATAGATAGGTCAATCATTGCAACATCTGCATAGCTTAGTACATAATAGACTATAATTTGTAAGTAGTAATTTGTTTGTGACAGCCCTTATCAATCGGGTTGCTCATCTCCTACTTTTGTCAAATGTCAAATGTCGAGTCGATTTTTGTTTCCTTTTTACTTAAAATAAAGGGCTCTGTTGAGGATCGGAATTGAAATTTCTGGATTGGTAAAAGTCAGTGAATTTATCATTATAACAATAACAATTATTAAAATCAATAAAGATTTTTCAATACATTTTTAGATCAAGATTGTTCGATAAATAATAGTAAACAGTACCTACTACTAAAAATTAAATTACAGATTTGGGAGAATAATAAAATCTTACGGACATTTTGTGAGAATCCTATAAATTATGAATCACATTCAATTATATATTATGGTATACCGAGGCAAGCGTATGGCGGTACACAGTGTAATTCAGTTACCAACATGTGACGTACGAAAGCGAGGACTCGAACAGGCAAAAGCGGAACGAAAGCAGACTGAATGCAGTGGAGATAAAAACACTTAGACGTATGTGTGATAAATCCATTTACAAAAGAGTAAAGGGTGAACATATTAATAAGAATGTAAAGCTGATCTCAACATATTTAATAGAATAAATAAAAATGTCGCTCAGATGGTTTGGGCATTTTGAGCGAATGAATGAGGAAAGAATGGTAAGAAAGATATATGACGCAAGTGTTGACGGGAAGAGAAAGAGGGGGGTGACCACGGAAGACGAAGCGTGACCAGATGAAAAAGATATTGGAAGATGATTTTGTTAAAAGCCTCAACAACCGTTGAGCTTGCATGCGAAAATGTATGAATGTGGATGAGGCGAGAGTTGTGGCGCTCTATCCTCGTATATTGTGCATTTTAATAATACAACTAAGAGTGAAATATTCACTTCTTTATCTAGAAAAAAATATTTTTACTAACGATACATATGATAAACTGATCGTATTTTTATCTAATATTACGGTAGAAAATAAGTGTTTTATAAATATCATAATTTTTTAATGTTAATAAATACTACATACGTTAAAAATTAACTATATTTTTCTTAACTTTAGGGTTAGTTAAATGACCAACTTAATCCGAGGGCGTGTGCGACTTTTAAACAAAGCATTTTAAACATTTATGACAATACATAGGTACACAACGTTAACACATTCTTGACGGTACCACACATAATAAGCACGTGAATGTGCCAAATTACCACAATCATACTATTGTGTTGTTTCAAAATAAGAACTAATAAATTTTGATGCAATTAACATACGCTGGGTTATTTGGAAAACATTAATTACCTCGCAGGACTATATTATGAGTTAAAAATGTTCAAGCAACTTTGATCTAATATCAATTGTTATAGGGAGTATGTAAGTTTAAGTTTGTATTTTTTCCAATATTTTTTGCATAACTTTGGACTATTATTACAGTAACCTATATCTGAATATGAAAAAATCATTCCCTTTAATGCAAGTCAAATAAAATAGTAAAAACTTTCAAATTCCAATTCGAAAAAATTCCAATTGGAATTTTTGTAGGATTTTTATCGTTTTATTTAACTTGTATTGAAACGAATGAATTTTTCATAATCGATATAAGTTACCGTAATGATAGTTTAACGTTTTGTAAAAAATAAGTCAGAAATATTGAAAAAAAAATGCAAACTTTGATATTAATATTGCGTAACTTCATAACTATTGTTATTAAGTCATGGCTGCTTGAACATTTTCGACTCATAATCAAGGCAGGAATATAGTTCTGTGAGGTTATTAATGTTTTCCAAATAACCGTGTTTTCCAAATAAAACTACTTAAGTACTTTTGGCAGTTTTGTTTTCTTTTTATTTTTATGAAATGCTTTTTATTGAGCTTGATAAAAGCAAATGAGTACTCCATGGGAAAAAACAATGAATGTTAAGATATGTTTATTTAGAGAGTTTTTTTTTGTTTCAAAGTTCATATTTCTTTCACTAATGCTCTTTTTATAAAAATATTGAATCAAATTATTTTTATATAAACATATTCTATGTATGTACGTATATTAAATTTATGTACTGTCAAATTTACAAAGACTTGTTCCTGTTCCTGTTCCTTGCGTTGGATAAACAGATATAAATTTAACTATAACTACAGCGGACCACGACGGTTTTACCCGATTCTGATTTTTTGTATAAAATAATACCGCAAAAAGTCAACAGATGGCATTAGAAGGTCAGTTTCACAAAAAAAGTGACATTCATTGTTTTTACCGTGGAGTCAAATGAGTATCATAAAAATTCGATTTGAAAGAACAATGTTTGAATAAAAGTATTGGATATCTTAACATATTAAAAATTCATCTGGAAATGGTATTTTAATCTCAGAGATAATTGAGTGAGCTTTGATATCATAAGTTATAAGTAATAGTATGTTACGTTAATAAATAATAGTAGTTGTGTATATAATATAGTGGTATATTACCTAGTATTTCATGAATACACTAGTTTGCGGTGCCTGTCTACAGAGCGCGATAGTGAAGCGTGTACAGAAAAGAGCGATCTTTATTTTTGAGGCTTGTTTTATTATATTTTCTTCTTCTTCTTTTTCTTCAGGCTTAATCTCTCCACTGCTGGATATAGGCCTCTTCCATACCCTTCTTTTTATTATATGTAAGACGTAAAACTCCCTCCTTCGATTTTTGCATACCATTAGAAGTTATGAAGAAAAATAATTATAACAAATTTTAGTTCGATCGTGACCGGTGGGTGTTCAAAGAATTTTCAAATTTAACAAAATATGGTTTAAAAAAGGGTTATTATCAAAATTCATATCTTATATTTGGCTGCATTCTGAACTAAGCAGTATTGCTATTTCTGTAGATGGTTATTGTATAACATTGTAATGCAGCCAATTTTGGCGTTTTAAGTTTGACAGGTTTGAAATTGATGAATTCAATCAATTAGAAAGCTCTAAAACGTACACAATTGTTAAGTTATTCACAATTATGAATAATGAGCTAAATAAAATAAATAAATTCTGTACTTTTAATGTAAATACTGTAATTCGGTCAAACTTTTGACGATCTGTTTTATAGAATAAGCGTGCAAACAAAAGTTTGCACGCTTATTCTATAAAACCCGGCGGACAACATAGGCGACATTATCTCCTCCCCCTTTAACGCAATATATTTTCTGTACAAATCTACACAGTTTGACCGGTCTCTATATTATTATTTCCTAGTAGATTTTTTTCGAGTTCGAGTCCCGGAGCTCGATATAATCATTCCCGGGACTCGTTGCATCAAGAATCCCATATATTCTCGGGAATCCATTCCCGGGTCGACCCGGGTCAGAAACCCTAGTTACCATTGAATAAAATTAGTGTACAACGGCTTTAAAGTTTTTTTAGAGAATTGTTTTTATCCGCATTTAGTCACGATATTTTTATCGAAAAGTTGAAGACTCTTTGATTTTTATTTGAGCTGAAATTTATAGTAAGCATGTTAAAAATTCAGGCGATTAAAATTTTCATCAGTTTGATTCCTTTAATTTGATTAATTCTTGAAAGAGTCACCTGAAAAGATATTTGATTTATCTGAACTAAATCAGGTGACAAAATTGAGCGTGAATGAGGAGTTTTTGAAACAGGAAAAGCGTATCTTACCTAATTAGATATTTAAAATAATAAGGCTTCGCTTTATTAATTTCGTCCAGTGTAATTAAAATAATATATTGCGCAATAATGCAAATAATTTTTAAGGTAGTAGTAATACTTGTTTTAGAAATATCATTTTGTAAGAGCTTACTTATTATGGAAAATTATTTATCTTATTTGGGGTCAGTTGTTTCGGTCAGTAATCAACGTTAGTTAGAGAAATCCAGCCAGAATATGTAGAGTAGCATATTCAAGCTTAATCTTAAAAATCTGTAGTCATAGATGTATAATAAAATGTATATAATTTTCTTTACTAAAAAAGTTATTAAATTTCAAGTTATCAAGTTTAAATTTCAATTAATTATGTATAAATTATAAAATCAAGTGTTAATCATTTATTTAAGGAATTATTAATCAATTATTTAATTAATTATAAATAAACTATTTAATTAATTTATAGTAGATTATTTTATATAATTACTAGTGGAGATTTACGCTTAGTGTACGGTTTTAAATTTAAATTTGCAGTAGAATTTACGCCTAATGTTATTTAGATTTTAATTTGCAGTAGAAGTGATATTAATGTATCATATATATTGACAATAAAATGATCAAAAGGATTTAAAAATCATAATATTTCGATGATTGTATAGCGGTAATACTGATGAATAGATATTTGTATATATGAACATATTCTACAATATGTAATATTATAAATATCTCCTACCTAAAGTAGGCGTGCTTAATTATTAATTTATTTTTAAGTGGCAGTAAATTTACAAAAAAACATATAACTCAACTTCTCCCAAACTCAGAGAAGACTTGAAGTTTTAAAATAATCCAAAATATCTTTAATAACTAACTGAATTTAACCATCAGCCCTATTCTAAGAATGTTTCCAGTAAACATAACTTAGTTCTGAGAGTGAGAGATAATCGGCGAACCATGTCAACATATTACGCATAAATTTAGTTGTGTTTTGCCCTAACGAAGAAAAGACATAATAATTTCAATATACCTAAATTTATTTAATTTTAATAAGTAATTAATTCTAATTCTAAAAAATAAAGCAAGCATGATTCAAAATAAAGTTACTAATAATTAAAATAAATGCTTGTAACATATAATCATGTAAATAATTGAATTAACAGAAATCACCAAATTTTATTAAGAATAAAAAAGGTAGGTAACTAGTTAAGATAAAGTAACTTAACAAAATGTATTAAATATAATAATAGTAATCTAAAACATTAAAATAATCGGTATGAAATAGATCTGAAAAGTATGCGTTATTATTTTTTGGATTTCGTGAGCCCTCCCTTGGCCTGTACGACTCATTATTTATACTCATTATTTGTTTAAAATTAATTTAGGTATTATAAAAAATATTTATGTATAAAAATATATTAGCCTAATGAATATTCTTAATATGTATATTCGTAACAAAAAGCCATCTATCTCTATTGGAAAAATATGTTAATGGCTTTGGTCCCACTTTGATACTAGGCCTTACTTTAATGCATTGAAAAAATATATCGTTACCTAAGTCTAAAATTCTGCAATATGCGTGTCAACATTGACAATCTAACCTTACCCAACATATATTCACTTTACCAAAAGATTGGGACAGCAGCGGATTCATCGTGTGACGTAGTAAGATAAAGAAGGAAGCGTGGTGTATTGGAATTATGACAGGTGTGTATGAGAAATTCTTTAAGAAAAAAAAACCAAGAAGTATTGAGAAATTTTCGGTATATTTCAAATTGACTTTCGAAATTAGATTTTGCATTCTCAAAAACTAGACAATCTGTCTCTGCTAAATTAACCTAATTATGTATTAAAGAAAACACATTATTATTGTGAAGTTGCAAGTTCAGAACGAAGTTCAGTGAATTTTAAATAAATTTTTATTAATCAATTAGAAAAGACATACAGAAAAATCATATTAAACAGAAAATATTTTAACTGCTACCGGTATTCGAACCAATAGTCCTCCATTCTACCGGGGATGGCGCGTTATCCAATTTCGCCACGGCAGTCTGGTAAGTTAACGAAAATTTTTCGACCTTGTACTGATTGCTTTAAAAATGGAATAAAAATGTTAATCAATTAAAAAATAACATTTATATTTAACGCGCCATCCCCGGATAGAACGGAGTTCCGTTGGTTCGAATAAAATATTTTTTCGTTTATTTTATTTTTCTGTGTGCCTTTTCTAATTGAATAATAAAAATTTGTTTAACCTAAATTTATTTAACGTGAAGATAACGGCTTCACAGCCTATAAGCCCATAAAAAGGTTTAAAATATTCCCTTTCTAAAAAAATAGACTCCCAGTTCATAATGACCAAAATCTATTGCGAAAAATTCGAATATCTTTTCAATTTTTTTATTCTAAAAATTTATGTTCAGCAAATTTATCATAATTTCTATAAATTATAATTTCGTTTACAATTTTTGATTTAAAAGTATACAGTTTTGAGATTTTTCAGATGTTTTCTCTTTTTTATAGTTTGATGTCGTTTTAGTTTTTCATCACGGTTACGAAGAATGCTTGTATAATGTATAAATAAAATATATTTTGTTGAAACTGTTATGCTTGTAGATGTGTTTGGTTTGGCACATTACGCAGAGATTATTTTGCGCGGTGAGGATATTAACGCAGCGCATTTACGGGAATCGCTCGCCGAAGATGTTCGATTTCGAGGGTCGGTTCAGAAAATTCGCCGCTCACAATTCGCAGTCAACCTTTCGCAGCCCGCGCAGTTCGTCGCCTCCAAAATTATAATTTTTATTTCCGTAAAATACATTTTGTATTTCATTTTAAAATAGCGTTTAAATTTAAATCTTGCATTTTTAAACGGTGGCGTGTCAATAAAATACCGGTCTAACGGCGGAACTTATGTTCTCCGCACCCACATGCCTTCCTCCCTTAATTGCTTTTATGTTATTGAAATTAATTACTATCGCATGTACTAAAAATGAATACCTAAATTTAAAAATTCCCGAAATCACCTAACTTAATCTAGTGAGAACGTTGCAATATACTTGATAAAATTTTTAATATCCTTTATTATATTTATGTTTATCGGAACTGGTCCCAGTGGATATAGAAAAATACCGAATTTTCAAAAAACTACAGCACTTAGACCTTGGATGATTTCTGCTCATAAAGATATCGAAATGAGCTTTCCAAAACCGATTATAACTTATTTTTAGCATTAAGGGTTGATCACCTTCTGCGTAACTAAGTCCAATTGGTCCTCCTATAAATGCGCGAGTGACGATTGTTCCAGGAGATTGTTGGCAATATTCAAACTAAATATACTCACTGTCTCAATAGAGATAGCATTTTTTATGAAAATTAGGCCACCATGAAATTTACTGAAAAGATCAGCTTGACTGTATATTTTTTTATATAACATCTTACTAGTTTCTACCAAAGACAAACACGTTCTAAAATTTTCATCATTTCGTTTTGGCCTAGACATCCATCCGAATGCAAATCAATCAATCAATCAATCAATCAATGCAATCCCTCCACAGTCTCTGACATAATCTCCACGAAGGGCAAAATGTATTCGACGTCTCTAAATTTTGTCTTTTTAATGGCATTTTATTCGTATAAATCACCGTTTTCTTTCGTTTTTTCACCACTGAAATAGTTTCAGTAGCATTCATTTTATAGCTTTTAAAGACATCTTTGAACGCAAAAATAAGACACAACTGCTAAACGACACGAAAAAATAGTAACTAATTATTAAATTGACATATCAGAAATAAAATCTAAGTCAAGGATAAAAAACAACTTATGTCCTGCACAAAAGTTGTTTTAAAAATCATTACATTTTTAACTCCAATATCCAAGTAAAACAGATGCATGTGGAAGGTGAATGATAAACCAAATCATAGATTTTGGGTTTATTTCTCCAATGCAGTCATAAAAAACGAAACGATGAAATTGGACGAAAGTGTCTTTTAATAATCACCGATTCAATTATTAGGTATTTGTTTACTTTGTCTCTTGGAGTCGTATGATGAAACTGCATACGCGATGAACTTTGTAGGACTCCGATGAATGAACAGCACACGCGATGAATTGTGTAGGACTTGTATGATGAAACAGTACATGCGATGAATTGTGTAGGACTCGTATGATGAAATAGCACACGCGATGAATTATGTAGGCCCCGACCGGTAAGACTATGAATTGTGCGCGCGACGAATTGTCGGCCTCAACCTTTCCGGACAGATCTAGGCCCGAATTCAGAGTCAATACTTTCAAAGGTTAACGTACGCCTTAAAAGAGTTATTTTGTACTGAAATTTACTATTTTAAGGCGTATTTTAGGGGCCATCCATAAATTATGTGGGGGAAGGGGGGGATCAACAAATTGGGACATTATGTGACAAGGCGGGGAAAGAGTCATAAGCTTCGTGACGTCACATGTATAAATCTAAAGTATTAAAACTCAACTCTAACGAAAACCTTTAATAAATCAATATACACATCGAATGTTCCTAACATTATCCAAATCGAGAACGAAGTGACTACTGCTATGCCATTCATATTCATAGTCATCATTCGTATGTTCATTTACGTTAGGTTTTGTAATATTTATAAAACGCTTAATTTACTGTTGATTATACGAAAAAATATTTAATTAGAAATATTGGAATTGCTTTTTTAATTTGTTAATTTCGAAATTTTAAAATGCTAAATATGTGACGTCACACCAGGGGAAGGGGGTGGGGTCAGGGTCCACCTGTGGGGGGCTGCAAAAATCATGAAATTCGTGTGACGTAATATATGGATGACCCCTAACTTTAAATCATCCAAGCACTGACTCTGAGTTCGAGTCCTGGAGGCCTGGTCGGACACCAGCGGATTCTCCGGGAGTGGAATCTGCCTGCTTAATAAACACAGACGTGCAATAATCCCACAGCACCTGAGCTCATGAGTTCAACATGGAAAATAGTTTGTCATATATTCGTCGTTTGTGAATACTCGATGTTTGTGTTAAAAATAAGAAGCTTTAATTATAGGAATGTTGTACATTACAAAGCAATAAACACTTTCACATGTTTACCAAAGTATCGCTCGACCCTCACCTCGCCGCGGTTGGCAGCTCAAAACCGAATATCGTTTTCGGATAACAATCACCCAAAGTACGATGCAACGATTTGGCAGCCACTTCGTGTGCAGCATTTTAATTTAAAATGTAATTTTTATTTCGACTTTGCACCACACACACAATATTTGAGTTTCAGCGTTGCACTACATACACAATATTTGAGTTTCAGCGTTGCACTACACATTCAATATTTGAGTTTCAGCGTTGCACTACACATTCAATATTTGAGTTTCAGCGTTGCACTACACATTCAATATTTGAGTTTCAGCGTTGCACTACACATTCAATATTTGAGTTTCAGCGTTGCACTACATACACAATATTTGAGTTTTCAGCGTTGCACTGCACACTCAATATTTGAGTTTCAGCGTTCCACTACAAACACAATATTTGAGTTTCCAGCGTTGCACTACACACTCAATATTTGAATTTCAGCGTTGCACTACAAATTCAATATTTGAGTTTCAGCGTTGCACTACACACACAATATTTGAGTTTCAGCATTGCACTACACACGCAATATTTGAGTTTCAACTTTGCACTAAATACAATATTTGAGTTTTCAGCGTTGCACTACACATACAATATTTGAGTTTCAGCGTTGCACTACACACACAATATTTGAGTTTCAGCGTTGCACTACACACACGATATTGAAGTTTCAGCATTGCACTACACACAGAATATTTGAGTTTCAGCGTTGCACTACACACACGATATTGAAGTTTCAGCATTGCACTACACACACAATATTTGAGTTTCAACTTTGCACTACACTGAGTGACTGTCTCTGCGATGCTACTTTGTGTTCATTTCATTTCATTTCATTTCATCATTCATTGTCTTTGTCTTCGCCTCATTTTTTACGACTCGTATTGTTTGGTTTTATTTATAAATCATCAAAAATATAAGTATAAATATTATGTATACTACCTCATTTATTTTTATTGCATTGTTTACGATTGTCGACATGAAGCGGTTTTGCGTGGACGCCTCCCCGCACGGCTAGCACTTGTATGAGTTTAAGTGGAGTGGGGAGGGTGACCACTTTAGCATAAAAAATGCCGAATTGGTGGCAATAGTGTAGGGCTGATGTGGGAGCTCTTGCTCATGTATACGAACCGCGTGTTGGGGAGGGTTTTTTTGGTCATTTACGGAAACAAGTTGAGTATCGGAGAGGTATTTTGGAATCTAATTTTATTTATAAGTGTATTTAATTTAATTTAGATTTTTTAGGATTTCACCAACCATTTTTTCAAAAGTCTCAAATTAAAACTACTCCAATCGTTTCCTTATAAAGAATGGATAATGAACAATTTAGAAACCGTTGGAATTCTAAAAAAAAATCTGATATGTTACTTATAAATAATGTGATGTTTCAAAACACTTCTCCATTTCATGACTTGTTTCCGTTAATGACCAAAAATCTCTCCCCACCTCGCGGCTCCCTGCCTACTAGAATAGATTGATAAAATATTGCATTATTTAAGTTAGTTATTAACTGTACCTGATGTGATGATATCTCAAATATTGTACGAGTAGGTACGTGTGTAGCACAAAGTTTAAATAAAAATGTATTCTAAATTACTTTAACTTGCCACACGGCCCAACTGACAAACATTGCATAGTTACTTATAAAAATTAAGGAAATTTAAACACTTATTACTTAAGTTATCGTTGCATTTTGCACCATAGCTGTCGACATTCGTACTGGAATCAACAATTTTCCTTATTTATTCCAAGTTACGTTGATTCTCGAAACTCCTTTTATTTTATTCAAAAAGAAACTAGCACTCATACACTAACGATTACTGCAGATCAATATCTTGGTACTTTGACGTACCTGGTGTTTAATGATACCCACCTACATAGTAGATTACTCAAAAGACCTACATCGAATGCTCACTCATCCACCGCGAAAATGAATAAACATTAAACTTTATTGAACTTCAATCTCTCATATTAAACCTACCTATATAACTTTTTAATATGCTTTTTTTCTATCCTATCTTATTAAATAAGGCAATAAAAGATTTTAAATATATATTAATGCTTTTTAAGTAGTAATGTTCGCGTGTGTGAGAAAATATGAACGTGGATTAGTTGAAATCTGCGTATTGGACAGAAAAGTATGGCGTTCTATCGTATCTGAAAAAACGTTGTGATAATATGTATGTGAATATTTTGATTCTTTAAAAAATATCCTCACATATTATTTGATCAGTAGGCCCATTTGACCTTATTATAATAAATTTAAATACAAGTTTTCGTGAAAAAATTTCACGCGAAAATAATTTACGTAGTCTCTTCTTATTGTACATATTTTGATACTGGGACAAAAATGAACGAACAAATAATTAGAAATAGTTTTCAAATATTAATTATTTATTGTAATTAAATATTAAATGAAGCAATTAATTCTAGCTTGAAAATTATAACATAAAATTGTCTTTTTATCCAGCAATTTCCTAGTTTTATGTCATGTAATCCAGCAAATGCAGATAATTATAAGTAGTTTTCAAATATTACTTAATTATTGTAATAAAATATTAAATTAAGCAATTAATTCTAGCTTGAAGATTATAACGTTAAAATTGTCTTTTTATCCAGCATTTTCCTAGTTTTATGTCATGTAATCCAGCAAATGCAGATAATTAGAAATAGTTTTCAAATATTTCTTATTTATTGTAATTAAATATTAAATTAAGCAATTAATTCTAGCTTGAAGATTATAACGTTAAAATTGTCTTTTTATCCAGCATTTTCTTAGTTTTATGTCATGTAATCCAGCAAATGCAGATAATTAGAAATAGTTTTCAAATATTACTTATTTATTGTAATTAAATATTAAATTAAGCAATTAATTCTAGCTTGAAGATTATAACGTTAAAATTGTCTTTTTATCCAGCATTTTCCTAGTTATGTGTCATGTAATCCAGCAAATGCCCGATTATAAATACAGCAAGTCTTTATTGTAAGCATATATTTCATTTTTTAATGTGTAAGGCGGATTACTAAATTTCATCATAGATTTGTAACATAGTAAATAGGAAATTAAGCAACATAAATTTGTCCTTTTATATAAAGTGCATTACTTTATTATTAATACGCTATTATATGCTAATGCTTAATAATATTCAATGTAGTATATGCTAAACTTAATGTAGATATTAATAATACTTCTTTGCAATCGTTACCTATCATTCTTAGGCATTTTATAGATCTTTTCATCTGTTCCATTACGGAAATACTATTTTAACACCACTTGCATCATATTTCGATACTCAACAAAAGATAAACAAAAACAAATATTATTCACAAACTACCTACATGGACAGGGTGATACTTTTTAACTTTAACTTGTTATTTTTCCGTATAAGGTTAGTGACTTCTTTTTAATCGTTTATTTTAATCTTATTGAGAAAATCAAACTCTGCACCAACCAAAAATTTACTTTAATTTCTTACATATTAAGTGTATTGCATAGCAATATCAATCTCCATTCCGAAGAAACATTGTAAAACTTACCACGGTAACAAGCCTTGTAATAGGACAAGCCATAGATGTATATATATTTTTATCGTTTGAGTTAAGAATGAATGACGAAACTAATGAAAAATAAACACGAATCTTTGGTTTTAACTACAGTTTTAACAAGCCACCCTGACTTACTTCACGGTTAGCAAATAAATTTACTGGCACAAATGATAAAGTACGTATCTTTAAAATCGAATTTTAATTCTTGTTAATAAAAAAATATTCATATTCAATTCCATCTTTTAAATTATTTTTGTTCTTAAATGTCCAGCATCTAGTATTGTTCTGTCCATCACTGTCGGTTCTATAAGCCTCCTAAAGTCTTTCTTCATTAAGATAAAATAATATTGCTCAATCATAAATGCTTAGAATCAAACAGATTTACGTTATTTCGTTTATTTTAAGCGTCAAGTAACGAAAGATTTAATAAGGAACACGTCTTTTGTTGAGGACAATTTGGCAGATTATTATTTCTCGAGAGGTCAGTTGCTCGAATTACATTACTCATTCTTTTCGTACAATACTTTTGAGAAATTGATTTTAAAAGCATTTTTTATCATTTCTTTTGCCAGACCATACTTCATACATTAAAATAAGATGAAATTCAATGAGCGATAAACCATCTATTGCTCATTGTATTGTATTGTAACTTCAGTATTTGTATTGTAACATCCGGTATTGTAACTTCAGTGAATCACTATTCATTTTTATGATTACAAACAGCAACTATCCATTCATTTCACTTCTTACAACATGAAACTAAGGTATTAAGAAACCTTCAGTGGCTATTGACAATAATAACATCAATATTTTAGGCTAATTCTCATAATTTTATGTCAGTACAAGCTTAACTCTAATTGGTAGATTTTTTTAAAGAAATGAAGTAAGTTTGTAATTTTTCAGCTAATAATGTACTTATAATAATATGCTTATTAATAATATTATAATACTTTTTTTAACTAAATTAATATTTATATTATTACTTGTTTAGTGTTATGCGTAGTAAAAACCGCCGATGTTTAATATTTAGATGAATTGTTCATTCAACTAATTTATTATGAAATAACTAATATAATAATAGATGTTATAATATAACTATATTATGTTACCAATGATTATAATATATACTAATTATTATCTTAATATCTTTAACCTTAAACACTCAATTTAATTATTTATTTATGCGTATACAGATTTTGTTCCCCATACCAAATTGTTTACATTACATTACATAATTACAAAAATTACATACATTTTAGAATAATTTTCTCTCGCTCTAATTATTTCATTAGTTATTATGAAGTTATACATAGATCCATAAAATCCGTCTTAAATAAAAGTTTATTAAGTTTTCTTAACCGTCTATAAAAATTATTTATTTAATTCGTGATGCAATCACAAATGAGTTTGTACTTCAGACATTCCTCTCGTAGTTGTTAGCAAATTATAATAATTTTCGCCAATTTTAAACCATCAAAGTTCATCGTTTACAATAATTTTTACAATTTTTACCATATAAACCGGTTACAAGAAAATTTCTATGTTACAAAGCTAGAATTTATTCAAATGTATTATTAATTGAATATAATTATTGCCAACTGAAATGCATCAAAATGAAAATAAGTTTCATTAGTGAAATAAAATAAGATTAATTTTTAAGAAAGTCGAAGGAAGTCGCTACGTATTATCTCGATCTTACAAAGTTTAGTTTATTAATATTATAGATACGTATTATTGCAATCTTACAAAGTTGAATTTATTAATACTATAGATATAAATACGATCAGTTTCATATGTTATTGTACATAAGAATAATACAGGTTATAGATATGTTAATAATTATCACATCGTTTGTGCGTAAGGCCGGTCGCACTTTGGATACGAATTATTGTCGCACGATTATTTTCGTACGTACTGAGCGTGCACATTGATTGCATCTTGCGTTGGTCACTTTTCGCATTTCTTCAATGACGTTTGTGCCAAACGAATAATCTGTATCTTCTAGAAAACTCTTCTGACTCGTAGGCTGCTACGGCGTCGTCGTCATCGTAGAAACGAATGGGTGAAAGAAATATATACTAGAAGGGATGAATTCCATCATATTAAGGCAGACCTAAATAATGACAACTTTCATGATTATCTACGTATGAACAAAGAAACATTTGAATATATTTTAATTGTTGTGTGGACTGATCTGACCAAATTCAGTAATTTGTTCGAAGTACATAATTATACCTCACCTTCACTTAACCAAATTGTTTAACGTACCAGGTATTTTTATTTCTTCAGAGATTTTCCGCCATGATCTGCGCTGATGGTCACGCAGGTGATAAGCTGAATCACTTTGGTCCCAAAAACATTTGTGGTCATGTATCAAATTGACAAATTTTTCAGTATCCATCTTACGAAATCGCAAAAATTTCCGAACGAATCCGGATCGTGTCGGACGTCGCATCTATACGTACGTATACGCACTACTAAATCGTGTACAGTGTGCAATGTTCAATACTACTTCGAAGGTCAGAAATGTACCTACTTGCGTATTCGTACGATTACTTATAAATATTTTTGATACACTTTAACAATACACTCGATCAAGGGAATATTTTCCTAAATTCCGTATAATCTGGTACAATTATTAAGAATAGAAGGAAAAATAATTTCGCGATTAAATTCCACGAATCATTCTACAAGCTTCGTCCTTGCATACACCGTTTGCCTTGCACACGTTTCATGCATCATAAGAACTAATGTTTTATCGATAGTACCTTCGCCAATGGATACGAATAAAAATAAAAGATTCTGAGGAAACATAGAACAAAAAATTATTAATTGCTACCTAAACAAATAGATACTCGAAAATCTTCTTCTTCTTATGGTGCCATCTCCCATCGGAGGTCAGCGATCATTCCGACGATTACGACTCTATTTACCGCCGCATTTATTTACTTGAATACAATCTCACATTATTAATTATTCCAGTATACCTGCAATAAAATTGTGTAATTTAGCGTCTATCCGATAGGCACAAGTGACAGCAGATAGTTGATTGTTGATTAATTAGTTTTACTTCATTTCATAGTCTTGTACATATTGTGTAGAATGTATGTAATTCTTCGGATTCATACGTGATACGTAGAATATAGATAAAACATAAAATACTGTCAAATTGAGCAGATTGTTTTAGAATATAAGTGCAGTAGAATGATGTCAAAAGTGATATCGACAGCATAACTAACTTTTTCTCACCAAATGAGAAGTCAAAATGTCCACCGGACGGTAAACTAACCAATGTAAACGAAATTAAAAACTCAGCGACTGACTTTACGAGGATTGTTCAGAAAGATGCCCTATAAACTGTATAAAAAGTAAATAGTCTCCTTAAAATAAATGGAATATTATTTTATGTAAACCAAAATGATTTTTTTTCACTTAACAATTTTTGCATTCGTCCAAAAGAGTGAAGATTACCTAATTCCTTTAGGGTATCTATTGAACGATCCAAGTGCTTGTTAATTATGAAGGGTTTAAAAAAAATCAGCCAAACTATTCTGAATTTTATAATGACATGTAAATGTACTGACTGGATTATCAAGTTATTTTTCTGGATAACTCCAACCTCATTGATGGTTCATGTTTCGAATCCGATTTCAAGATCACCACTTCAGAACGATACATGACCCTGACTTTTACGCTATGCTGCCAATAAGTGCATACAGCGTATAGTTTTGCATGCTAGACACGTACTTATTAGACTCGTGCAGTGAGTTCATTGAAGCATGACTTTTACGTAGGCAAATATTTTGGAAAAAAAAAAAACACCGAAATAAAATATGTTTGTGAGAGAATATTATGATACTCTTCTTTTATTTAGATTTTTTTTCAAAATACATCTTTACGTAAATATCACTCTTAATGTTCTCACTCCATGCCCCTCGTCTTTATGAAGTTGCCAGTATACAAATCTACAGAAATTGCGTAAACTAATATCATATAACACAAGAAAAAAGTTCGAGGCAAAAATACCTCCGTAGAAACTTCTCAATATTACCTATACGATTAAAGGGAGAAAATATTATAAAATTTCTTAAAGCCGCAATAATATATTGAAATTTCAACTTTCCACGCTAAAAAATACTTTGTTATCTACATTAACCAAAACTACTAGTCATGTTCAAAAAATACGTTTGGTCAGATTAGGAGACAAATTTCAATTAAAACATCGTTTTAAATTTCAAAATATTTTCAATTCTTCTTTAGGATTATAAATATTATCTTGTTTTTATATTATTACTTACGTTGAATTTATAAATATGTTTTGTTCGCTATGATAATATTTATTAACATATGTATATAAGAAATTTTGATTTCAAATTTGAAAACTGCTAAGAGTTTAATATGAGATTATAATTTTTAACTAAACTGTTGTTACACTCTAATTTAGCATTAAAATCGAATTAAAAATGAAATTTATGAATAACATGTTCTCGGATTTATAAAAATATTATTTTTATATAGAATTGTATTTTTAAAAAAAATATTTGGCGTTAACTTCTGCACTATCCAATTCTAAATAAAACAAACATTATGGATGTGAAATATTGGAAGAGGAATATGAAATATAGAAATGGTACGAGCATATCGACGATCCCTACATATACTGGTAAACATGAAAAAAAAAAGATTTTCGTTTTAGTATCTTAAACCATCCGATTAACTCTGTATTTTAGGATAATTTAAAAAAAGTTGAATATTCCTTTAATATATTTTACTCCTACCTTTGAATCGAAAATTTAATTTTTTAACATTGTCCGAAAATGTAGAGTAAATTGAATGATTTAAGAGAGTGAAAATAATTTTTGCAGATACAACGGTAAACGTAGGGACCATCGATGTATTTCATACTTTCCGGATCACTCCAATGATTTCTTAAACAATCGGAACAATTATTTTCATTTGACGTCAAGATGTCATGATCAAATGTGTACCTAATCATTAATAGAAAAATGACATTAAAAATAAAGATTTAAAAAACTATAATATTTTCAAAAACATCGAAAAAGATTGTTGACATATTTTTAAAAATTTAGAAGTTTTTGACTAACATTTTTGTCGAAATTGAGTTAAATAGCCGTCTAAACTACATATTGTACGCTCTTTCCATTGGAAATAAGTTCAGAACTTAAAAATAATTAGAACATGTTCAAATCATGGGGATGAACATGTTAACTACACTTTTTCATAAAAATCAAATCAGTTACTAATGGGAAGAACATGTTATCTTCAATAATAACATGTTCATGCCATGATTCTGAAATTAACACGCCTTTTAATTTGATGGTTATGGTTAATATTTATGGTTAATATAAATTTTACTCTGGCAGTGCTGTCATATATTTTTTATTATTTGAAGACTATTATAATATGTACTTATATATTATTTTTCAATAATTTTAAATAATACATACCATGTTTTGTATTATTAATTAGCGTGTCAGGTGTTTTGTAATTTTGGATAATAATGGATTGTAAAAACGGATTGCATTTGAAGGGTTGTTTGATGTTCGTGTTTTACCAATTTTAAAAAGGTGTTATTCTATTAAAAATGAGTTCCAGAGGCGAAAAAATTATTGTTAACTACTTTTTTTAGGAAAAATTAGTATATTTTCATTTTTTTGTGCATAAATGCCTTTTTTTACTTTGTAAATACTTTTTTGATATTTTAGTGACATAAATCAATAAAAATTAATATTGAATTAGCAATAAAACATATCTTTCTAATTATCTCAAAATGACTTGAATGTTAGTTAACAACATCTTGCCATGGGGTCTTCAAATGTTATTCGTTTACAAATTCACCTACCACGCTCGATTCAAATTGATGTAACTCAGCCAATTTTTTGAAAATGTTAAAGTGGTGTAACCCCTTAACAGCGGTATGATGTCCGACGCACAAGAACACATGTAAAGATGATTTAAGATCGAAGAAGTAGGGACGACACCGAAAATATTTGAACGTTTTTTGGCTGGTGGGATATTTATTGGACATATATATATATATATATATATAGTTGGATACATACGTACGATAAATTCAAGCAAGTAAGATAAATTTGACCTTCAAAACTGAAAAAAAATATTTTGTACAAATTTTTTATCGCAACAAATGTATCTGTAAGAATGATAATATAAGCGATTAAGGGATGGCCTTGTGGGGGTAGGTAAGGTGTAAACTTGTATATGATGATTAAAAAAATGCACGTAATTTATATAGGTACATTATAATTTTTAATCAAAAATTTTGACATAAAAATGCTTATGAAATTTTAAATTCTCTTAAGTAACTCGAATAAATGAATTTTTAAATCATTAGGCACGAATCTTTCTTATTTAAAATTGATATCAAACCGTTGCTAGACCGTGCAATGCTTTCGCATCTTTTAATCTTATTTATTTATCAGATAATTCTTGAAATTTAAAAAAAATACGTTTATTTCTTTTTCTTACTGTTTAAAAACTTGATTAACAGTAATTATAATGGTTTTGTTTAGGATTTTATAATTTTGTTTTTTAAGGTGCATTATTTATTGTTTATTTATGACAAATTATTGTGTATTACTGTAAAAACTTGTTTGTTTTTAATTCTTACATCTCAATGATGACAATGTCTTTCAACTTTTATGTTATATCTTAAAATGGTTGTACATGTTTTCGTAATTAACTATGCATGCATATGATATATGTTGTCATTAATGTTGTATTTAACCATCAATATGTCATCTGACATTTCATAACAATTTCACATAAATGATGAGTACTACCAGGGAGAGAGAACATAAAAAAAGGTGAAAGGATAAATACTGAAGTAGAAATACAATACAAACATACGAATAAAATTTATTTTTACACTTATAGTTTTGACAGTAACAGTAAAAATTCGAATCTAACGTCATATCTACGTTAATGTCAAAGTTTGTTAAGTTATGTCAGATAAAATACATTATTGGAGGGATATAAAAGCAAGAGCGGGAATATCCAAAAAATGTAAAAAATGTTTTGAATGCTGTTACCGAGAATAATTAATTTATAACGTACTGAATTCAAGATTTCATAGGAGATATAGCTCTATCCCTTCCAAAATCATGTTTCCCAATCGCTAAAAGCAAAAGCAGCCATATCCATTTCAACCAATCACTATTTGATAGCAAACACAGCAATATCCATAGATAAAACTTAAATATTTATTTAATCACATGTATAAAAGGAAAACGTTGGTGGCATTTGTTTTAAAAAAAATATTCCTAATAAGATGTAGGTTTATCAGATTTCAGAGAAATTTCATTGAGTAGTGACTGGTTTTTTTTTAATGTCAAAAACACTTCAGTACGATAGTGCTGCTTTTGCTTTCGTACCTCTCATTTTATGTCCTCTAACTTACTAGAAATATATCGGTGTTTTGTAAGTTAAGTTGCAAGTGTGGGCCAGTTATTTATTATGATAAGGCCTGTGTCTATAGACGACATTTCTCTTGGAATTCATCGTAAATGTCTGTGAAATTTTGAACGCAAAAGGAGCTATGAATCAGTACACGTTGACCTTTGTCTATTCTCAGATTGTTTAAAGAAATATATTACCCGGGAAGTCTCCAAAAAATATATTCTATATTAAAATAAAAGCCATAATTATGTTATAGACTCAGGCCACAGTAATTAATTTTGGTCACCTTATCGTTTCTTTACATTTTATTTACCATGCACTGGTCCACGCTTCAACAATAAATATTCGTCAATAATTAAATGTCTATACCGAAAAAATATTGGTGAAATGGTAGTTATTTGATTATTGTACATTTGATTGAGTTTATTTATAAAATAATGTTTTAAGGACATATCAAATTTTTGTATTTTGCGTTTTTAATATTTATTTTCTAATCAGTATTGTTCAATTATTAATGTTAACGAGAATTGTCCTTAATTAATGAATGAAGTGTTTCAAAATAACAGATAAAAACGAATAACCAAAAAGTAATAAGTAGACTTTCTGGTTGGTCGCGATGAGAAACAGACGCCTAGTGACCAAGCGGTCGGGAATTCGATCATGGTTTCGAGAGACCAGCAAGTTAATTCACAGCACAAGCGCTAAGCTTTGTTTGAAAATATTTCTGTATTATAAATCTATCTTTGATAATCCTTTCCATTGTTATTACATTTATATAATATATGCCCAAGTTGTGTTATGGATGTATGTATTTAATATATTATTATATGCCCAAGTTCTGTATTCGAGTGCATTACGTATCTACATAAATTATTGATTTTAAACATGTACCAATCTGGTTGATCGACAAAATTGCATGCTTTATTTATGCACAAAGTATTTTGAAATGGCTAGAAAATCATTTGTTAAGCTAGAATACCTCGAGCAAGTTTCAAACATAAAAAAGGTGGTACTTGAAACCACGACAGGTGAGGTCAGATTTATCGGCAACCGGCGTTTACACCTAAAATCATTTATGACAAAATAAATAAATTTTTAAATTATCAAGGTAATAATTTACCATTAATTTTTTTTTTTTAATATTGAATCAAAAATTTACTCAATTTAATTTAATATAACAAATTGTTTTACTTTAAAAATTGTTGATTATTTTGTATTTTTATTTTATTTTGTACCTACAAATTTTTATTTATACCTACAAAATTACTTGTAACAATGAGTTCTTCACTTGCTATTTATCGTAGATGTCTATCATCTTTAAACATTATATTTTGCTAAATGTATAGTAAACCGAAAATGTTTTTAAATTCTTTTTATTGTTATATTCTTAATTAACCATGTAAACGGGGTGTCTCCTAACTAGCAGCAAAAACTTTAAATGTGGATTTTGCCTTAATAATGAGTCGAAATAACCATTATGGAGATATGCAATGTCAAATTTTGTATTTTTTTTCAATATTTTTGACTTATGTTTTACAAAAACTTCAACTATCGTTATAGTAACTTACAGCGATTATGAAAAATTCATTCGCTTTAATACAAGTCAAATAAAACGATAAAATTTTTAAAAATTGAATAAAGATTTTTTTCACAATGTTTTTATTATTTTATTTGAGTTGTATTTAAGCGAATGAATTTTTCACTTTCGATTTAAGACTTTAACAAAAAACAGGCCATAAATATTGAAAAAAATGCGAACTTTGATATTGCATTTCTCCATATTCATAGTAGGTCGTGGTTGCTTGAATATTTTCGACTCATTATCAAGGCAGGAATCCACCTATAAAGTTTTTGCTACTTACACATTGATACATCCGGTATATTTAATTATTTTTCAAATTAGATCAATTCATTTTCATTGATATACATTTAAAGTTGATAAAATATCACTTTACATATTAAAAATTCTAAATTTTTTACAAGTTTAAAATAAATAATATTTTATTTGAGCCGTAAAAATACATTGTGTCGATTGTATGAAAATGTGCACACAGAAAAGATGCAAATCATTATTTTTCGTTGTCTCCTATTTGAATTTATTACGTAATTATTTTGTACGATATATGATTTAATTTAAAATGTAACAAGACAAGTTCACTTAATGGTTGTTTGATCAGTTATTGCAACGAGATACCTACTCGGGTTACTTCCCGAGTATTAAGACATTTTGAAACACAGTTCAATTCGATTGTACTATGAATTGATTAAATAAATTATTCTTTCCCTTATTATTTGTTTCACCTCAATTGTCAATAAGCAAAATTCTAAAGATGTTTCTTTAGTGTGTGCTTGGTTTCGATAAAATATGTTTAATCTTACGCTCTCAAAATATTTTTTTGGCGAATAGAAATGCTTTATTTACATACTTCTTCTTTGTCTGACATCTGATTTTACTCTTTAAAATGCTTGTTATCAATTCATCAAATAAAGGATTATAAAAATGATGGAAATGTTTTATTATGTCAATTCTGAGATTTATGAGAAAAGGATCGCTCAGATGGTTTGCGCATGTTTAGCGAATAAGTGGGGAAAAATGGTAAGGAAAGTAAGCGTTGACACCTGCGTCATATATTTTTCTATTTCTATATACGTCTTCGACACCGGAAATAGAGGACGATCGCAGAAAACTAACTATATTATGACCAGATTACCGAGATATTGGAGAACGGCCCTGTTAAGAACCTCAAAAAGAAGAGTAGCTTGTTGGTCTTGTGGTTAGGACACTCGCCTCGTGATCCAAAGTCTGGAGTGAGACTAGCAAGTTAGTCCTATTTTCATAGCACGTTTAGCTTAGTTTGAAAATAGTAAGAATATTGATGTGACACGTATTCCGTGTTCGCATCTCTATTTAAAAAAAAAAAATTTAAAAAATCGTCGAGCTTGTATGCGAAGATGTATGAATGTGGATGAATCAAGAGTTATGTGTTAGGATCTAGGAGTGTGGGGCTCTACCCTATCTGCCTACTCCCGGAGGGAAATGGCGTGATGGTTAGTAAGTAAGTGATATTTAATAATAGAATTTTCACCAGGATTTGAATTTTGCACTGTATTTTATATTAATGCGCTAGTTAATTAGTTGTGGAAATCCATATTAATTTCCCTATTAATAATACATGCTCCGAACTAGGCTTTTACATAATACGAAATACGAAGTGTTCAAATTGCATAGCTATTTAAGTACATAAGAAAAAAATCACAAAAAAAGAAAGAATATCATCAAGATAATTATTATATAATACAATAAATAATATATGTAGAAAAGCGATAAAACAGAAGATAAGTAGATTTATTTTTAACAAGTGTGGAGTGTTCATGTAATAAATACGTCGACAGAGCAATATTCTTCTTGTGTCCTGTCGGGTCCCCCCGATCACCCGAGAGAAACCATCTTTATCTTGGGTAGTTCGCAGCAGCTCCCCGACCCTTCTTATCCCGGGCCTTTCTCGGATATTTCTAAGTCACACAACAGGTGTTTTCTTCTGAATCCTCTGCAGCCTTAAATTTTCCTTTCGAAAACAGAAAATCTATGTAAAGATGATTTCATAATACAGTTAGTAGGTAATAACGAGGAGACATCAGTTTTAATCATTATATAGGTACATATCTCATATTTATTTATTTATTTAATACACGGTACAACGTACCATTAAAAAAAACAGTGTATATAAAGATGTATAGATTGATAGGTATTAATAAAAAAAGGAGATAAGGTATAATTCTATCAAAAACAATTAGTAAAGTGATATATAAAGAAAAATAAAACATTAAGTGAATAACATAAAATATAAAAAAATTACATCAAATGAAATAATAGTTATCAAATCAAATATGAAAGTCAACAATCAATAAAACTACGACAAATTAAAATAATTATGTCTGAAATTCAAGAAGCAACAAAATTACAACAAAATGAAATAATTGTAAACAAATCAAATCTGAAACTCAAGAAGCAATAAAAATAACAGTACAATAAAATAAAATGTAAAATTCAAAAATCTAAAAACAAGGGATAGACATGAACTCAATAATTAATTATAAACGACCAAATTCGTCCAGAAGAGCTTTCTTGTAGGCGGCTAGTGTTTCCGAAAAAACATCCGATAGGTAGCCATACTCGTTTCCTAACCTATGGAGCCTTCTAATAGGTGAGCTTTATAGATACTTTACACTAACATTGTCATAATGAAACGATATACTTTATCTAGTGCTCCTGGAAGGGATGTGATAAAAAGTTAGCTGCGTTAGTTCTGAACTGTTGTAATAATTATTTACGATTTTATACAGTAATACGAGGTCAGCAATTTTCCTTCTATCGGATAACCTTATATATCAGCAAGCCTTATAATATTTAATAACTAATTAACTCCTAGTCACTTATAATATTTAATAAGTATAGGTATATTAGTCAAATCCATTAGAAAAGAGAAAAGTGTCAAAAAATCGATTTTCACAATTAAAATAATTGTTGGATTTTTTGATTCTAAAAATTTAGAATTGCTAAAATTCTTCTAGTTTGGGTCTTCTGTGGTATAATGCCGTAATTTTACGACCTTTCTGTCCGATGTTTCGATTCCCATTGCAGGGTCCATCATCAGGGCTAATGTGTTGTTGTGAGTTTTGTGGTATTGTATTGGCTACTTGACTTGATCTAATGGCAATCAGAGTACCGGGTCACTAATGGTCCCCTTGCTACTACACGCTCTACGATCACTGCGGTAAGAAATCTACCTTCTCACTTATGTACAAACCTTTTACTTAGTACTGAGGGCAGACCCACCGCTTACCCAGGACCGTTTTATAAGCAAAAGCTCCTATATCGGTCCTACTCATTCGCCGCCAGGTTGGCATTTTTTAATGCTACAAGCAACCGTGCAACCCAGCACTACAAAGCAAAATTGGGCCGCACGGCTGCCATCCAAAATTTTGCCCTCATTGTTTCATTAGTTCACTTCTTTATTATTTAAATAATATACATAAACCACCAAAATATTTCAATACAGAAATTAATATTTCAATAATTAATACAATATAAGCATATACAAAACACTAAGTGTATAATAACAGTATAAAGGCACAAAGGAAAACACAGAATGTAAGGAGCAAACAAGTCGGGACATTTGAGGGTATAGGAAAAGAAAACTCCCTTTTAAACAGACAGCACAAAAATAAGTACATAGAAGTATGGACTTACGCACACGCACCACGGCTGGCACATACGACCCAAGAGCAAAACAAGATTAAGCAATCAAGAATATATACTACCACTGTTTAAGCTTAAGTTTAAGTTTAAGGATTTCCCACCTGGAGACCCACATCCGCAGAAACGCCCTGAACAGTTCCAGGTTCCTAGCGCAGCTTAACAGATTGGAGTTCAATATATTGCTCCTATCTGCAACTTCCAAATCTTCTATCATACTTAGTCCTGTTTACTGCTTCTGCTTAAATCTACTCAATTGTAAATACATACCCTTCTCTCTGAATATTAATATCAAAACAACATTGCCATTAGCCGGAGCTGAAATGCAAAATATTATTAAGTTTTACGCATTAATAAATATATAGGTATTAGCTTTTTTAAATTTTGATGTTAATTTCTGTTGTTGCTCTATTGATATTTTTAATTGTGAGATATCAAACGTTTCACATCATATGAGACTACTGTAAGGCTCGCTCGTTTTTTTGTTCTGTTTCACTTCTATATTTCTGGATACCAGGCGCGTAGGTACTCTGAGAACATTTAAGAATGACATTATGCAGACAAATATTTTGGTAAAAAAACATCGAAATAATATATAAATGTAACAGATATTTATAAAAAAATCTGAAAAATATGATAATACTTTAATTTTTTATTTAACATTTATTTTTATTTTATTATTTATTTAAAATATTAAATATTCAATATTTTAATTCAATAGCTTGTATTGATCACTTGAAGTAACTCTATGTGTACCGGTTTTGATTAGGTTTCACGGCCACTCAGAAATTAAAAAAGAAACTATAATATATAACATATATATTTATATATATAGATTAGATATATATATATATATAGATATATAAAATATATATATTTAGTATATATAATATAATACAAAAAAAATTGTTTCAAAATAGGCGCACTGTGTCGGTCTAGACCGACACAGTGCGCCTAAGGTTCCGGAAAAACCTGCTCTACAAAATTCTGGAAGGAGAAGGTTATAGAAAATTCCCGAAAGTTCTATAAGGTTCTAAACTGAGTGGCGGAATGTGTCGGTGTGTCTAAAAGGTTCCTGTACATTCGATAATTTTTTTGAAAGTTTTGGAAGGAAAATGTTCTAGAAGGTTCGCGAAAGTTCTATCACGATTCAAAGAGTGTACTAAAAATCTACGCGTGCGAAGCCGCGCGGGCGCAGCTAGTATAAATATAAAAATATAAATTATTTTATATGTAAATGACATCTTTCAACAAAATATTAATTAATGGTCAACTAATATCTTACGCAGATGATACTGTACTGATAACAAACGGCCCAACAAAGAAACTAACTCACGAATTAGCAAATAAAGATATCAATTCTTTAAAATCATGGTTTGACAACAACCTACTGACACTCGATGCCAAAAAAATAACATATGTCTTATTTTCTCTACAAAAAATTATACATAACAACAAAATTATAAACCATGAACAAAAATATAATACGAACTATAAACTACCTAATAATATTTGTACAATAATCAACTTCACGTCCGAAACAAAATACCTAGGTGTGATCATAGATCAACACCTAAAGTAGCATAGACACATCATAGAACTTGTAAAAATAATAAGGAAATGTATCTACATATTCGTTAGACTAAGGAATATTTCAAGTACAAAAATTATTAAAAATGCATATTACGTCATTGTTCACTCTCTGCTCATATACGGCGTTATAGGATGGGGAGATTCTTATTAAAAAAAATTAAACTCAGTAATTATATCACAAAGGATATTTCTGAAAAAATCTACCTTTTCAAGAAAAGATCTTTTTAAATTGTTTCAGTACCAAACGTGGATGATATTTTCAAGCAAGTTTCCACATTGAAAATATGCAAAGAAAAAACTTTCAAAAAACCAGAAATACTTTTAGCTTATGAAAAATGGAAACCAATTCATAATGCCTAAATTTAAAATAACCCAAATGCCGAACCACTATATAAATCCAGTAACTACTACAATAATTTATCTATCGAGATAGGCTGCATTAGTAACCTTTCAGAGCAAATCAAAAAAATTAAAACCTTCCTAAATTCATAAATCATTTAAACCTACAGCTTTTTCAAAACACTTCATTATCAAATTACCTTTTATTACCGTATTATTAAATGACTCACATATGTACCTATAAATAAAATAACAACTGAGGCTTCCTCATCAGACTCAAGAGCTCCTCTTAACTGATGAGATCTACATGACTACAAAGTATTAAAAAAATATCAATTTCATATGTAAGTATATAAGAATTGTGTCTGTACCATATATTAAAAAGGCTTCCTCATCAGACTCAAGAGCTCCTCTTAACTGATGAGATCTACGTGACTACAAAGTATTAAAAAAATATCAATTTCATGTGTAAGTAT
This sequence comes from Agrypnia vestita, assembly GCA_016648135.1. Classification (NCBI taxonomy): domain Eukaryota; kingdom Metazoa; phylum Arthropoda; class Insecta; order Trichoptera; family Phryganeidae; genus Agrypnia; species Agrypnia vestita. Next base: position 42,383 of record JADDOH010024950.1, on the reverse strand, counting down.
ATAAGAATTGTGTCTGTACCATATATTAAAAAGGCTTCCTCATCAGACTCAAGAGCTCCTCTTAACTGATGAGATCTACATGACTACAAAGTATTAAAAAAATGTCAATTTCATATGTAAGTATATAAGAATTGTGTCTGTACCATATGTTAAATTAAATAAAAAAAATAAAAAACATGTTAGGACTAGAATTGTATTGTGCTAATAGAACCATTGTAAAATATTCCCGGATGGAAAATAAATCGCGTCAATTATATTCTATTTCGGAGAATATTTAATACACGGCACCGCAATATTCCACATTGGATTCAATTGCCGCGCTGCTCAGTGCTGTGGACTGAAAGCGTACCTACACAGCCAAAGTGAATTGCAGCGGAATGTTTCCTACCGAGATGCGAGACGGGAGCCATTTGCCCGAGTGCTCGCCTCGACCAAGAGAATCGACCCAATGTGATCTCATCCAGCGAATGACAAATGAATGGCTAGATTAAACGGAGACTGTGTACGTGTTCGTAATCGCAAGTCCTCTTATTGAAGATGAGTGCCACTCATATCCAGTCCTATTGCGCCCATGGACTAGAAAACTACCATCCACTCCGTCCTCGTGCTATAGCTGCAATTAAAATCTCAGATCAATTTACTCACAAAACAACAGAAGACTACTTGGTACAAGCAACTGGAAACAAATATGAAAGTTAGGCTTATAAAGTTCTACCGATACATTAAAGGGATTATTCTAACCAGGCACGAGAGCGACAGTTCGACGAAATGGAGTTTGCTTAAATAAACCGATCGCTGCACAATTTACGTAAAAAAAGAGGCCTCCAGAAGATACATTTAAAAATACATATTCGAAAATGGATCCCGAGCAGAAGTACTTCGACATGCTGGACTACCTGGTGTTCGGCGCGATGCTGTTCTTGTCAGCCATGATCGGCGTTTACTTTGCCTTTTTTGCAAAACAGAAACAAAACACGACCCAAGAGTACCTGATGGGAGGAAAGAATATGGGAATATTCCCCATCTCCATGTCTCTCATTGCCAGGTGAGTTTCGTTTTAATTTCTGTATATGCATTGCAATAAATATTAAACCTTGCTGCAGATAAAAATTAATTAAACAATATTCCGATATTCGTGAGATTGCTTGTGAGTGGATCCCGAATTTCCTGCCAAGTCAAATCTTCCAGCGAATCTATGCTTCGGTGTTTGCTTTATCTACCTCACAAGGAAATGTTATTTCATTTTCGGGACCTGATATTCCCGAACTGAAAAATGTTGCATTTGAGTGTGCTGTATATCAAATAAACTTGATTATTTATTTGCTTTGCGGTATGATACATCAGATTGACATGTCTTTATTTGGTAAGCATATAAGCACCGATGTTTATCGCTGTAACTGTAAAGTTTCAACGAATTATTGCGACGATTTCAAATTTATAATTGCGTTAAAGGCGTCTGATACTATTTTGTATATCTTAATGTGATCAAAATATCTTGTGGTTTGTGTTTTCTAGGGTATCATGCCGTGTTTTTATGACCAGGATCCAACATCAGGGCTGATGATATATATGTTGATCAACATGTCAGTCCTGATGGACTCTGCGGTGGGATCCGAAACGTCGGCCAGAAAGATCGTAAAAATACGGCATAATACCCCAGAAAACACAAACAAGAAGATTCCGAATTGCAGTGAAAATCATTTTTAGTAATCAAATTAATTCATAATTAAACTAATAACCACACAAACACTAAAATAACACAATCAAATAAAGATGCAACTTTTTATCATAATATCAGAACAATACGAGTAACGTATACAACATTGAATTATATATAAATAAATAGATTACTTGTCTAAGACCACTAATGAGTTTAAGATGATTACACAACTAGTTTCGACAACTACCGATGTTGTCATCAACGGGTGATGATTTAAACTGTTTAAAGTTTAAAGTTTAAATCATCACCCGTTGATGACAACATCGGTAGTTGTCGAAACTAGTTGTGTAATCATCTTAAACTCATTAGTGGTCTTAGACAAGTAGTCTATTTATTTATATATAATTATAATGTCATTCCACAAAGTTAACGCCAATTCAATAAATAATATACAACATTGAGTTTACGGGGAAGCTCTAAAATCGAATGTGAAAATCAATAATTAATGATTTGAACGTATTTTCTATATAAACTTCACTGAAACACACTTTTCTCAAACACAAATTTCAAAAAACCTATGTCTCTCGAGTATATATTTAAATAATTGTAATCCGACTCGGATTGCGTGAAGGTAGGAACCTACCCATACATTATTTGCATTGCTAACGATGTTCACTTCAGGGTTTATACATTGTCTCTGAACAAGAGATTCTTAATAAGTCAATCATATTGTTGTACTTGTTTAGTCCTCTAGGTTTCTTACGTACAGTAAAAAGCACGAACCAATACAATTCTTGAATTGTACATTTTTCCATTTTTTCATTTTCAAGAGTTGTTATTGAAAGTAAAATAAAAAATGCAAAGAGCATAATTGAATTTTGCATCGAAAGTATCAAAAACATTATTCCACTCTCATATCTGGATGAATATATGGAACGGGCCATATCTTCCTCCAGATATGAGATTGGCGGCCCGATTCTGAAAATAACAATGTCTGGATCTTTAAGATCTTTATCCCAACACTTAATAGACGATAATAAAAATTAAAAATGTCCAGAGCGGATTTTGTAATTCTACGGCTCAAATACACTGTATTAAAATATGATATAAGAAAGATTGTTTCTTACAATCGTATAAATTTCTTCATCCACAGCGTCCAGATGAAATATCATGGCTAAACTTGTCATGACCGCGTTCAGCGTTACCGCGTATTTAAATCTTTCCATCTTTACATTTTTTGACAAATATGTCTGGATCTTTAAGATCTTTATCCCAACACTTAATAGACGATAATAAAAATTAAAAATAAACGAGACATAGCTTGAGGTCGGTGTTTGTTTCTGTACGTTTCTATATGAGGTAGATATAGAGGGAGGGAGAAAGATGTAAATTGTTATCTGTCAAATGTCAAGATGTGAAGATGCGATTGAATACGCGGTAACGCCGAACGCGGTCATGACAAGTTTAGCCATGATATTTCATCTGGACGCTGTGGATGAAAAAATTTATACGATTATAAGAAACAATCTTTCTTATATCATCTTTTAATACAGTGTATTTGAGCCGTAGAATTACAAAATCCGCTCTGGACATTTTTAATTTTTATTATCGTCTATTAAGTGTTGGGATAAAGATCTTAAAGATCCAGACATTGTTATTTTCAGAATACGGATGTGGATATGGCAGATTACTAGAGGGTAGTCGGAATTGACCATTTCAAATCTGGCTCAATCAAGTTGAACAACCCGCGCGACTGTGTAAAGACTTGTTTGTGAAAGCCACGGTAAAAGTAAATCGCGAAGGGACGATAAAAGCGTTTGGTTCTGTAACTGAACGAACGAAAAACCCTTAAAAATGAACCGCTGAAAGAAAATATTTACAAAAAAATGTAGTGCAATGTGTTGATCTACGCAAAGTGAATGCAAATAGTTTGAAATTCAACATGCATATTGAAAACTCAACCTGTGTAATAAATGAAATTGCATTGCATAGAGTAAACATTTGTTTTATTATATTATGTTGCGCATTCAATCTCGCACCCATCACCGCGAAATAAACTTTTTTAATTATGTTAGGGATTCAGAAGGTATTTTATCAATTTCAAAGATAATCGGCCCGATTCTGAAAATAACAATGTCTGGATCTTTAAGATCTTTATCCCAACACTTAATAGACGATAATAAAAATTAAAAATGTCCAGAGCGGATTTTGGAATTCTACGGCGCAAATACACTGTATTAAAAGAAGATATAAGAAAGATTGTTTCTTAGAAACGTATTCATTTCTTCATCCACAGCGTCCTGATGAAATATTCGGCGTTACCGCGTATTCAAATCTTCCCATCTTAAAATTTGACAGATAACAATTTACATATTTCTCCCTCCCTCTATATCTATCTCACGTAGAAACTTACAGAAACAAACACCGACGTAAAGCTATGTCTCGTTTATTTTTAATTTTTATTATCGTCTATTAAGTGTTGGGATAAAGATCTTAAAGATCCAGACGTAACTGTCAAATGACAAGATGGGAAGATTTGAATACGCGGTAACGCCGAATATTTCATCAGGACGCTGTGGATGAAGAAATGAATACGTTTGTAAGAAACAATCTTTCTTACATCATCTTTTAATACATGTATTTGAGCTGTAGATTTCCAAAATCCGCTTTGGACATTTTTAATTTTAATTATCGTCTATTAAGTGTTGGGATAAAGATCTTAAAGATCCAGACATTGCTATTTTCAGAATACGGATGATTGTAGAAGTCATAAATGACTAAATCCTTGCAAATATTCTCGCGATATAAAATTATGAGTGCAAGACTTGCATCTTTCCATTTCATTCAGATGGTATAATTTGGTATAAGGAGCAATTTTTTGAATATATATTTTAAAAATTTGATTATAAATTAGCAACAAGAATAGAAATTAAATATAAATCATAAGACACAAAAAAAACATAACTTTTTCATGCACCGTGCCAAGAAGATATGCACGCTATATGGCATCTACCTGTTTTTATAGATGTTATGTTAATTTTGCGAAATTATGTTGTAATCACGCTGAGAATAAATAGAAAAGATATTTATTTTTCAATCGGCTAATTTTAGGTAATGATCGTGTGCTTTTATGCTGAATTTTATCAGTTTAAATCTGATGGCGCATTTTGTGTCCTGCATTTCCTCTTTAAATTCTCTTGCAATATGAGAGAGTGGTCTTCTTGCAATGAAAAATCTGTATACAAGTCAAAAGTATTTTGTCACCAATAAATAGCTCGTATATCGTCGCTGTATATATAATAAAGCCTGTGTACCGTTTAGTACATTGTGAAATGAACGAATCAATTTGTCAATTTTTCATTTAAATAGTGTAGATATAGATATTAAAAAATTCATTGCCGTTCATCTGGAAAATCTGCCTAGTAAGTATTTTTTATAAATCAAGTCGATGCAATTATTTTTTAATTCATTCGTTTATCTCAGAATGTACTAAAACGTCACATAGGATTATTTATATATACAGCGACGATATATTTAATATAAATATTTCTCAGGATTCCTCATAAAGTTTAAAATTAATTATATCAGCATTTCACAACTCAGTGATTTTAAAAGAGACTCATTTTTTCTGCTTGATTAAATTCTCATTTTTAATAAGAGAGCGAGTAGTCTCCGTCATTTTGTGTGTGACTACAAATTAGGTAGGTACTTATATAATAGTCCGATATGCATGCAATTTAACAATTGGCTTTCAATCTACTTTCTATATCTCTGCATACATTCTGTATAATAAAGCAATATTTAGACTTACATCAATATTCTCTCGTTCTATTTGAGCCCTTAAATAATGAACTTCAATAAGAAAAATAGCTTTTATGTAGTCAGCAATATTGTTCTTTAATTCATAATTGATTTCACATTGCTCCCCGCGAAACGTTCATCTATTTTATTTATTGTATTTCATCCATTATATTTTATTTATAATTTTCGTCTATTATATTTTATGAAGATCCATTACACTTTCCCCACTTTTTTCATGGCAGTGAAGTCATACTACTAATTAGCGAAGGGAAAAACTTCATTTCAAAATGAAGACTACAACACACACACGTTCACCAGTTTGAAGACTACAAAGTGTACACTACAATTGTAGTAAAAACTACTTGAAGTGAAGCAATTGTAGTACTACGAAATGAAGTGAAGTAAATGAAGTGAAGTAATGAAGTAATTGTAGTATTAATGAAGTGAAGTAATTAAGTGAAGTAAAAAGTAAAGTAAAAAAAAGGTCATTAAGGTATTTAACAATAACAATTTAATAAATGTCGATATTTTCTCCAAAGTAACATTTGGCGACCTAAAAAAAAAAAAAAAGGTCCCCAGCAGATTTCTTCGTTCAATTCCAAAAAATGGAATTGAACGAAGAAATCTGGGGGGTTGTTTCAGTTTCCGGAGATTTCTTCATATATCTACATCAACTTTCCAAAAATTTCACGTAAAAAATACACTATTTAAAATGTGTTTCTCATACTTTCGATAACTTTGAGGTGTATGTACTTTGTAGTGTTCGCTTTGAAATGAAGTGTACTATTTAAATAACTAATAATATTTAATAACTTTGGTGTTTGTAGTTTGTAGTGTGCACTACACATCAAAATGTGCGAAGTGTGCGCTTCAATGTAGTGTAGTACTACATTGTAGTAGTGAGTACAGAGCGGACCCATCACTACTACTAATGCCTAAAGTTATTTAAAAAACATACATAATGTACGTAACATACAGCCTGTTTCTCATTGCACGGAACTATGATAATTGAGACACTGCTTCACAATAAATAATATTTTGGAATAATATCCCACATTCTTGATGGTTCTATAATTTTCTAATTATAAAAAAATATTTGATGCCAACCATTGCGAATAAAATTGTGTTATACTATCTATAAAAATCTTCGCAACCATATTGAACAAACTTTTTCGATTTGATTTTATGGCTTTGAGAATAATTTTTGTTTCTCCTTCTTACTTTATGCCTTTATTTATTTATCTTTGCGTATTGCGTTTTCATAATTTTGTGTTCCTTTCCAATTTCGTATACCTCTTTCTGGTAAGATATTTTTGATTCTCAAGTATTATCATTATCATTACTAGTGGAGATTATCTGATTCGCAGTTTGATCATGATTTAAACAGATGGTGCAAATAGTACTGAACGCATTAAAGGCGATAATTTAGCAAGACAAAATAACATAACTTTTTACATATTTGTTAAATCCAACAGTCATATATTCAAACAATATATTATTGCGAACAATTAAAAGAAACGTGTATAAAATGCACATATAGGGTTATTTAGAAAACATTAATAACCTCGCAGGACCATATTCCTGCCTTGATTATGAGTCGAAAATTTACAAGCAGCCATGTTATGGAGTTATGCAATATCAAAGTTAGTATTTTTTTCCATAATTTCTGACTTATTTTATACAAAACATTAAACTATGATTACAATAACTTACATAGATTAATAAAAATTGCTTAGTTTCAATATATGTGAAATAAAATGATAAAAAATCTGCGGAAATTCCAATTGGAGTGTTTTCCAGTTGGAATTCGAAGGTTTTTATTATTTTGTTTGATTTGTATTAAAGTGAATGAATTTTCATATTCGATATAAGTAACTGTAATGATAGTCCGACGATTTACAAAAAATAAGTCAGAAGTATTGAAAAAAAATGCCAACTTTGATGTCATATATCTCTACAATTATTGATATTAGGTTATGGTTATGGTAAAGCCAATACCATGGCCGTTACTACGATTTTTATGTATTTTGTTCATTATTTTGTTAATTATAACGTCTATTACCTCTAAAAAACAGCCTGCTTCACTTTTCACTGTAAAAAGCTAATGGAAAGTAACTCAAAGATGATCTTTTGTTACGTAATAAGACTTTATAATATTTTAGAAAGGCGACAGTCTTTCAACTAGCGTGAGACTCATAAACCAATTTAGATAATTTAATACTTAAAAAAACTAACCCATAAAAACCAAGTTTTTATTTTACTCCATTTCTTTGTAAATTAAGTTTACCATCATGTAATTAAATAATTTATTGACTGAAAATGAAAAATGTACAGACAAATATCTATGTCAAAAATCTCTAAAAATATCTCTTTATTATTTGATTTCTTCCCAAAAACCGAAGTGTGCAATCTGTGAACCAATTATCATAAATTTTCGAAATTCGTAGTGAAGTACCTATTATACCTACCGACGGAGTATTTCAAATTTTAAATATTCCGTGACATTATCGGGCCGCCGTTGGTAGTAATCAAACTTTTGTAATGATTCCAATTTGAAAAAAAACATTAAAATTTCTAATAATTCCAAAATTATACTATGATTATTAATACTTTTTAACGAAAATTTGATAGATCATATTGATCATCGCCACGAGTCTTCTTGCAAAGTTTTAGCTCAATTGGATCACGGGAAAAGGGTTAAAAATCGATCCAAAGTTTTTTCGTCAGACAAGCAAACAAACAGACGCTACAAGTTTAAAGGAAGGGAGTAAAAATAAGCAATTTACGAATTAGAAAAATGACCAAAGGATTGTGTAGTTGACGGGTGACCAATAAAATAATTAAAACCATTAAAATAATGGGAGAAATAGTATTACAATAAAATTTCTACAATTCTATTATTTGATTAACATGTGAAAATCTAGTTAATTAACATAAATCCTTATATCAATATATTATATCAGGTGCCTAATGATTTCAAAATATTAAAAGTGTTTATTAGAAAAAGTGTTTATTAAATTTATTAGAAAGTGGATTTAAATATTTATCAATATTTAAATCCACTTTCTAATAAATTTATATTTTGGCTGCCAAACAAGATGCAAGATCATGACTGTGTGTCCCACACAATTCATGAGCAACATACAATTTTGCCTGTCAAACATTTGTAAAGACGCTGAAATGAATATGGAACCCTGGAAGAAGCGTGTAAAGGAAATTCATTAAGAAAATGAATTTTCATGAGCTTCTTGTACTTACAGTAGCATGCGTTGTATGTGCAGCCAAACGGAAGGTTAACAAATTAAAATATGTACTACAATATTAGTTTCTTTTTGAAAACAACTATTACGTAAAAATATTATTAAACCTATGCGTCAAAGATACATTTAAGTGAATAGACATAAGAATTTTTTATTTCTCTATTTTAAAAACATGGTCGAAACGTAAACAAAAACACATATATAATTTGTTATAAATAAAAATTAACTAACTAACTAACCATCACGCAGATTCCCCGCGGGGGCAGGCAGAGAGGATAGAACGCCACATTTTTCTATCTTAGCGCACCACATTTGCTTCGGCTACATTCATACATCTTCTCGTGCAAGCTCTACGGTTGTTGAGGCTTTAATAAAAATTAACCCAAAAAAAACAAGTTTTTATTATACTCCCTTTCTCATTTGTATTGTTTCCAATTTGATATTCTATCAATACATTTCTCTTGCTTTAAATTCATGTGGAAAATCTATTCCATGTATATTATTATCCTTAAAACTTATAGAATATTGAAAACATAATAATTGGTATAGGGGGCACGGCGTCGGCGAAACCATCTGATCGGATCCATGGCTCGAGTCAGACTAGGTTTCGCGCCTTCTCCACGCGTCGGGCTCCTTTCTCTTTTGTATGGTATCCAATTTGAAAAAACCGTTAAAATTTCAAAAAATCCAAAATTATACTATAATTAAATTTGTTAGATTATTTCCATCGTCGCCACGAGTCTGCCTGCAAAGTTTCAGCTCAATTAGATCACGGGAAAGTGGTTTTTCGGCAGACAAGCAGACGCTACGAGTTAAAAGAAATGGAGTAAGAAGGGCCATTCTCCAATATTTGTAGTGTTTGATTATGCCAGGTCTTTCGCGGACGCCCTCTATTCCTGTTGCCTTCAACACTCACCCAATATATTTTCTTAACCTTCCTTTCCTCGGTCATACGTTCTACATGACCAAATCATCTCACCATACCTTTCTTTATTCTGTCTTCCATATAATACCTATATTTAGTTCAGTTTCGTTTACAATTCCCACCATTCCAGTCAGGGTAATCTATATAAATAATAGTTATAAGATAAGATTAATATTTAGTGAGCACAATATAATAATAATAATAATAATAATAACAATAACAATAATGTTTATTCCAGCGAAACCAGATTGTAAGTGCTAAACCTGGTCCGCCATATAAATTATAAGTAGGTAACATTATAGTAATTATTAAAGTTATAGTAAAGCATAACACGGTTATTTGGAAAATATTAAAAACCTCGCAAGACTATATCCCCGCCTTGATTATGAATCGAAAATGTTCAAGCAACCATGACTTTATATTATCAATAGTTAAGGAGATACGCGACATTAAAGTTTGCATTTTTTTCCATATTTCTGACTCATTTTTTGTAAAAAGTTGGACTATCATTACAGTAACTTAAAAATATTCCAATTGGAATTTCTGCAGGGTTTTTATCATTTTATTTAACTTGTAATGAAATGAGTGAATTTTTCGTAATCTATATCAGTAACTGTAAAACAAATATTTCAACGTTTTATAAAAAATAATTCAGAAATATTGGAAAAAAATACAAACTTTGATATTGCATAACTCCATAACTATGGACATTAGGTCGTGGCTGCCGAAACATTTTCGACTCATAATCAAAGCAGGAATATAGTCCTGTGAGGTTATCAATGTTTCCAAATAACCCTGTATATAGAAAGAAAATATAAATATAAATAAAATATAAAAATAGCTTTTAACTAATTAAAATAATAATACGCACCATAAAAATACGATAATTAATAAGAATAGCTAAGAATAATAATTTTATATATATTTTTTTAAATGTACGAGTATATAAAGTTATTTGGATAATAAAAGGTGGAATTAATAAAAAACTACTGGGAGTTTTGCCGATGTTTATAAGTAGGGTTATCAACAGTTTAACTAGGATGATAGAGCAGATTGAACTAATGGTCAATTGACACCTTTACTGCAGCAGGCAGGATGAAGGATGTGACTACAGTTCTGCCGCTGGTACCCGGCTGCCTTGATGGCTGTGTTCCCTTTGTGAGTCGTAATTGACAGGTATGAAAGATTTATCACTTGGACATGCACTTTGCTCATTGGTCTGCAACCCGAGCAGCGAAAATCTCTTGTTTCATAATAATGACATTTTTAATAAAATCCCAGTGTCGATTCAACCAAATTCAATATTACATGTACAAGGTTATTTGTAAAACATTAACAACCTCGCAGGACTATATTCCTGCCTTGGTTATGAGTCGAAAATGTTCAAGCTATTACGACCTAATATCAATAGTTAAGGAGATATGCGACATCAAAGTTTACATTTTTTTTTCAATATTCCTGACTTATTTTTTGTAAAACGTTGGACTATCATTACGGTAACTTATAATGAATATGAAAAACTCGTGGCGTCTGCTTGCTTGCTTGCCGGCTTGCCGTCGAAAAAACTTTGGATCGATTTTTGACCCTTTTCCCGTGATCCAATCGAGCCGAAACTTTGTAAGCAGACTCGTGTCGACGATCAAGAAGATCTATCAAATTTTCGTTAAAAAAAATAAATAATTATAGTATAATTTTGAATTTTTCAAATTTTTAATAGTTTTTTCAAATTGGAATCATTCCAAAAGTTTGATTACTAGCAACGGCGGCCCGATAACGTCGCGGAATATTTTCTAAATTTGAATTACTCCGTCGGTATACATATACATAATAGGTACTTCACTACACAAAGCATGAAGTGTCTTATCAAAGCTCAAAACATCTAACATTTTAGAAACATAGTAAATTATTGTAAGTTTAGTGTTATGTTATACGTTTTAATTCGTCGTTAATTGTTATTATATTTTACTAAGAAAGGGAGGATAATTAAAACTTGGTTTTTATGAGTTACTTTTTTTATATTCACGACCGCCGCGTACAAAGATTAAGTTCATTCATCATTCATCCCGTTATGATTTTACGGGATAGGACTTTGAAGTACTGATGACTTTGAAGTACTGATTCACTAATCTAGAAAATATAAATACATAAAAATATATCAAGCAACCAACAAATATAGAACGTACATCTGTGACAACGACGAGTATAATTATCAAGGTTTTAAAGAATATAGGGATTTTACGTTAACCAAAATGCACCAAAAGTAAACTAACACTTTTAGATAACGGCAATGATTTCATCGTTACAAAGAACTGCAAATATTTTTTTTACAAAAACAAATATTTTTGTTATACAACCACTATCTACTATCACGATTTGTATCGTTTTTTATGTATAATGTAGTAGAACTTAAATGAATATTGATTGTATTACTTGTATGCATCTACTTATATTTTATTAATTAAACCTACCTACTTCTTTCGAAAAACCTTTCCATCCAGGGTGTTTTATGAACCCTGACGATGCAAATAATACAATCAATATTTAAAAATGTCAATCTACAGTGTTGCTGAATCAATTGAAAGAAAAAAAAGAACTTTAATGTACTAAAATAATATATAATATATGTTTGTATAAAGAATCAAATTGTATACCTATGTACATTCTTTCTTCTTCTTCTTCAGCCTTCATCTCTCCACTGCTCTCTAGGTCTCGTAGGTCTCTTCCATACTTTTCCATCCTTCCTTTATTTGCCTGTTGTAGCCATTTCTTTCCCCCACAGCAGCTATATCGTCAGCCCATCTCTTTTGAGGTTTTCCGAAGCTTCTTTTGTTCTCCCGAGGTCTTCACTTCAGAACTCTGGGTATCCATCTTGTAGCATCCTGCCTTGCAACATGCCCCCCCCCATTGCCATTTTAGCTTCGCTACACGATCCATGATATCCACTACTCTAGTTCTATGCCTAATTTTATCATTTATAAATCTCTTAGGCTTACGCCAAACATGGATCTCTCCATGAATAGTTGCGTGCATTTGAGCTTTTCTACACTTTTCTTTGTAAGGGTCATCATCTCCAATCCATACGTCATCACTGGCAGTATGCAAGATTCAAATGTTTTTCTTTTTAAACTAATTGGGATCTCTTTTTTGTCGAAAATACATTTAAATTTGACAAAAGCAGCCCAGCTCATTCCTATTTGTCTTGGCAATTCTGCTGTTTGGTTTTCTTTGTCCATTTTTATGTTGTGTCCCAGGTTTATATATATCTTTATATTCATCAACTATTCCAATATAATTGTTATTGTGATGATTTTGTTCTCTATTATACCACTGTAGACTGAACCGATGTAGATACAGAACAAATATAATACAAAAAAAAATTCGTGTGAGAGTATTTCTCTCAATTTTGTCTATATTTTTTAATTTTTATTTTTTATTTAATTACATACAGCATTATAACATTTTTTATTTCTAGTCTATTTTAAGTACATATATTGATACATAAATTTATTATATCATTGTACCTCTTCAAAAAGAGACTGACTCTTGTGTCTGGAGAGCGACTTACACTTATATATATATATATATTTTTTTTTGTTTTGTTTTTTTTTTAGTACATTAATGTATATAAGAGGAAAAGTTACTAAATATGCGATAATTAATGCATTTATGTGGGGCAATAAATAAAAAAACAAAAAATAACAATAAGCAAACAATTAATAAATGAAATAGTAAAGAGAAAAATATAATAAAATTTTAAGCAAAGATAATAACAGTGTACAGTATAATAATATTAAATTTAAAATTATTTCAGACATTAGCCAGCGTTAGCATTTCATATGTTGTATGTTATAAGAATGTGGCGTATGTTAAAAAAATATTTTGTTAAAATTCGCATATTCATCGAATTAATACAGTTTAGTATAAGATATGCATGATGCCTCTGTCCAAAAATGTGCTAAACTTAGGTATTTCTAAATATTGTCTTACCTGAGTTTTTGTTTCGTTTACCTGCTGTGCGTATTGTAATTTTTATGAAAATAATTTTATTCAATATATATGTGGCGTATAAAAGCAAAGGCAGTCGTACCGAATCACCCCCCATCTCGTCCCTTTTCACCCCAAAATCAGGTTTTAGTTGACGCATGATCTTATATTTTCTTCAATACCAACCTAAATTATAAAATTCTTTTTTGTAATATGTTAAGATTACCCGAAAATTAAAATAATACAATACTTCTCTGTTATATAATTGGAAAATAAAAATGATAAACTACAGTCTGGACTATTTTAACAAATTTGTTTTTTTACTCATAGATTGATTTACTATTAAAAGTTATAAATTATTGTTTACGTTACAGTTACATATCTGGAATATCTCTACTTGGGCTGCCAGCGGAAATGTACACCTTTGGAACACAATACTGGATGATTATTCTTTCAGAGTCCTTTGTATCCGTCACCATGGCCTTGGTATACCTTCCTGTATTTTACAAACTACAAATTACGTCAAGTTACGAGGTAAGTATTTTTTTTACATTTAGGTACTATTTGTTTATTAATTAACGCCCTATAGGGCTTTCACAACACATAGGTAGAGTGTACATTAACAGAATATGTATATAGTTTAAAGAAAAAAAAACATGTAAACATAATAATGACATAAAGTGGAAAGATAATATTTAAATTACAGATACGAATATATAAAGATAAATATAATATAAAGTAAAACAAGTATATAAAAAGAAAAACATAATATTATAGAAATTTAAAAACAAAAAAAAAGTAATAATGTAAAGTGAAAAGATATAGCACAAGCTTTGAAAGTCATAATGTAATAAAAAATATACATACAAATAAAAATCAATTATTTAAGTTCAATTCGACAAATACTAGTAATCTTTCAATACACCTTTTAATATATGTTTGAATAATATACAGTTATTGGCAAAGACGTCCAGTTGCTCGTATCTGTTTGCTAGTCTAGGAATCTTTGCAGTGGGGAATTAAAGAAATAGTTAGTAGCTGCAGTTTCCACGGTAAAACCTGCATGACTTCTAGTTATGCGAGACGGAACACGCAAGCAGATACGTTCTAGTAATTGAGGACAGTCGATAGTACCATTTATTAGTTTGTGTAAAAAGTCCGTCGCTATTCTTCTAGTCTCTTGTTAATCAAGACAGCTAAAAGATCTAAGAATATTGTAATGAATATTACTTGAAGTACTCGGTATTATTTCCGTATTTCAACATTATCATATTGGCTCTGCAATTCCTGGAGAATCTTTCTCCAATGATGTCTGATTCGGTCCCTTTATCTCCAGTTTTAGATTTCTAAGACAAAAGTGTTTCTATGACATGTTTTTGAGGACATTTACCCTACATTTTAGCTAATGCGTTCTCGAACAACTGCGTTCTGTTGGTCTGTGACATCGATGTTTGCCGTTTCGATCAACACTCTACACCTTTTGTTCATCGTGTTATATCAGCAATTTTCGACACATATTAAACGCTGTACAAAGTTCTGGTACCAACAGTAATGAAGAAAAGCTTGGATCTGGAAAAGGACGTAGAAAGTAGTTAACATGAAATATTCAGGTCACAAATCCATTTATGAACAACGCATAGTAAATATATATATATATATATTTTTAAATAGAGATATGAACACGGAATACGTGTCACATCAATATTCTTACTATTTTCAAACTAAGCTAAACGCTTGTGCTATGAAAATAGGACTAACTTGCTAGTCTGGAGTGAGGTTCGAACCTGCGACCTTTGGATCACGAGTCCAGTGTCCTAACCACAGGACCAACAAGCTACTCAAAAAAACAGATTTCCTTTTTAGAAGGTTATTATCTCACGTGGAACCACTGAATGAGAAGAGGATAGTATGAATATTCTTTCCAACCCCGGGAAAGAAGAAATTTTTCAATCTCCGCGACCAACAATCTCTTCCCGGTTTGACCAGCTGGAATTCAAAACGACCGATTCTTAAATCGTTCCAGACAAGGAATGAAAACACGAAATGACTCTGTAATTCAGGCGACAAAAGGAGAATTACTTATCTTATCAAAATAATATACGAAAATATAAAATTACATGCAGTCACAATGAAAAAATGTTTCGAAAGAGGACTATTTCTGCTAACATTTTCCTTTTATACCCTGACATTTATTTTTTTTCAAACAAACAAAAAATTACAATTTTACCATATTCCAAATGATTCAAATTCTTTCAAATACTTATTTTAAATTATGCATTTTCGAGTTTTTACTCGCACGAAATAATAAATAAAACACACCATTTTTATTAAACCATGAGCAAATATACAAATATGAAACCATTTCAATTTTAAGGACATTTTAAATATACTCGTATTATATTGCCAAATCATTCGATAGATATTTTAGAAGAAACAATGAACATTAATAATATTTATGACTTCATGTTCTTCGATACCAGAAATAGACTCGGCGGGACCAGGTAAACCAAATCACAGTATAGTAAAGCATACCAAATATTGTAAAACGGTTGTTATGTTGCCCGAAGCTTCAATAATCGTCGATCTTGCTTGAATGAGAATGAAACGAGAGTCGTGTGGTGTGGCGCTCCATCTTCCTTGACTACCATTGGCGAAATGATGCGATGGTTAGGTAGATAGTAAAATTAGAGACGAAGCTACTTTTCGTATGGGAAAGTAGCTTCGTCTCTATGAATCACCTGTAATATATAATTAATAAAAATATACTTTGTTTTTACCACTTATATATAGAAAATATCAACACAGGCCAGCGGCCTCTTCGTCAGGCTACAATGTAGGTATACTAACAAATTAAAAATCAAAAATCGAAGTATAGAATTATTGCTACTTAAACACCTCAAGTGTTCCTTAACTCTAATATTAAAATTTCTACACGTTTTTCCTATATAAAAATAATAACAATCATTACAAATCAATTTATGAACACCCGATTTTTTAAAGATCTTTCCTTATTATTTTATGTGTTTTTTAAATTTATTATTAGTATAGAAAGCTGATAAGCGGTGAAACATGTTAATGTAAAAACAAAGTACATTTTTATTAATTTTATTAATAACGTCATTACGAATTCATTTTGCTATTTTTGACAAAAATCTATAAAATATCTAGATTAATAATGTCCCTACAGAAAACGGGGAATTTTGATAACTAAGCGCAACATAGAATTTTGTAAACCGAGGCACCTTTAATGATAAGCGCCCAGGAAAAACGAACATTAATATAGGGCTTCAATAAAAATATCTAATTGCTCTAAAGGGGAAGGGGTAACCTAAAATTTTATAAATAAGTCGTTTATACGTCGTATATCCATTGTTTGATAATGGCCTTGCAAGCCGAAACAGCTGTCATACTTAAAATAGTTAACCCACAGAACTTAAAAATAATATTTATTAAAATTTAATTCATTTTAATGTCCCCCTGTGGATAAAATGAAGTATTATGTTTTTGAAAAATTTGAACATACCTACTTAATATTAGGTCCTTACATATGAAATTGGCGTTTTGCCGTACTGGCAAATTTGATCTATCTAAATATCTTCTCTATGGTTAGGAATTCCAAAGCCTATTATAATACAGCTATTTACTCATGTATTTGTGTTTTGAAAATTATAATTCATTTGTTTTTTCCTCAATTGTTATTTTCTTTGCGTCACTCAGTTTACAAAATGAAAAACTTGAAATATCGCGTTATTTACGAGTACGAGTTCCACCGTGACACCAGTGCTGCAGAAACGGCTCGAAGGATTAATGATGTGTATGGCGACGGTGCCGCAAAAGAAAACACAGTGCGTTTTTGGTTCCAACGTTTTCGTTCTGGAAATTTCGACCTGCAGAACAAGCCCCGTGGACGGCCGGAGACCAAAGTTGATAATGAAGAATTGAAGGCTATTGTGGAAGCGGATCCATCGCAAACCACATCCGAGTTAGCTGCAGGCTGCGGTGTTAGTGATAAAACTGTTTTAATCCACTTGAAGCAAATTGGTAAGGTGAAAAAGCTTGAAAGGTGGGTACCTCACGAATTGAGTGAAGCAAATCAACAAACGCGCGTTGACTGCTGCGTTGCATTACTCAACCGGCACAATAATGAAGGTATTTTAAATCGAATCATTACCTGTGATGAAAAGTGGATCCTGTACGATAATCGGAAGCGCTCATCGCAATGGCTGAACCCTGCCGAACCAGCCAAACCATGCCCCAAGCGAAAATTGACTCCAAAAAAGTTACTTGTGAGCGTTTGGTGGACTAGTGCTGGTATCGTTCACTACAGCTTTCTTAAATCTGGCCAGACGATTACGGCAGATGTCTATTGTCAGCAACTGCAAACCATGATGGAAAAGCTAGCTGCTAAACAACCGAGGCTGGTTAATCGCTCTAGGCCACTGCTGCTTCATGATAACGCTAGACCACACACTGCACAACAGACGGCTACCAAATTAGAGGAGCTTCAATTGGAATGTCTAAGACATCCACCGTACTCTCCGGACCTTGCCCCAACAGATTACCATTTTTTTCGAAATTTGGATAACTTCTTGCAAAGGAAAAAATTCAACTCCGATGGGGCAGTCCAAACCGCCTTCAAAGATTTTATTGATTCCCGTCCGAATGGTTTTTTTAGTAAAGGGATCGATGAACTACCTATGAGATGGCAAAAGTGCATAGATAGCAATGGTACATACTGTGATTAAATAAATATATTATAATAAAAAAAAATCGGCTTTATGTTCCTCCCATACTAAACGCCAATTTCATATGTAAGGACCTAATATATTATGAATACAATTATAGATTGCAATATTACAAATATTCTCACAAAGAAAACATTACAATGATGGTTCTTGCTTTTATTTGGTTTACAATTGGGTTTATTATTAACATAAAACGCACAATTTTCTTTTCATAAATCATGCGCATTATGCACCCATACATTGGAATTTTTAACCCGGCGTCAATATAATCAAATGAATCCCCATCGACATATCCCCCGGCTTGTTACGCGGCAGGAATATGGAAATTGAGTTTTCTTGCTGTCAGCGCAGCGATATTTAAAAGGCCATAAAAATGCGTCTGATGCTGTAATATATGATAATAATCTCTCCCTAGCTCTGAAAGCCTGGCGCTCTATCAGAGGAAACTCATCATATTAATCTATGCAACAATAAGTGAAGACCTTTTAATACTAAATGAAATTCCTTTTCAACGTAATTGTACAATATTCTGGTTACGTAATATTTGGTTATCATTGCAGGTTAACAAAATGTTGTTTATGTTAAGTATACAAGGTTATTTGAAAAATATTAATAACCTCGCAGGACTATATTCCTGCCTTGACTATGAGTCGGAAAATGTTCACGCTATCATGGAGATATGACATCAAAGTTTGCATTTTTTTAAAATATTTCTTACATATTTTTTTACATGACGTTGAAGTATCATTACAGTGATTTATATCGATTACGAAAAATTCATTCGTTTCAGTAAAAGTTAAATAAAATAATAAAAACCTTGAAAAAATTCCAATTGGAATTCGAAGGTTTTTATTATTTTATTTGACTTGTATTAAAGGGAATGAATTTTTCATATTCGATATAAGTTACTGTAAAGATAGTCCAACGTTTTACAAAAAATAAGTCAGAAATATTGAAAAAAAATACAAACTTTGATGTCGCATATATCCTTAACCATTGATAATACAAGGACATGGCTGCTTTAACATTTTCCACTCAAAATCAAGGCAGGAATACAGTCGTGCGAGGTTATTAATGTATAGCAAGTAACCCTGTATAACCACTAAAAGTGACTTTTTGTCTCCCGTGTTTTTTTTTAATAACAACGGCTAGCCGCTAGTGCGTTATAGGTCCAACACTTTTGTACAACTAAGAATTCGAGAAATTTTGTCGGTCTAAATAATCCTAAAATCGTTATAAATATTGTGAAATGTTTTGTCCGTTATATATTTGAACATGTCTGGAGAATTTTTCAATTGTATTAAGGGGGGGGGTAAGGTTAATTCGTACAAAAAATGGCATGTTTTTGTGAATTTTTTGTGACGACACAGTTAGAATCTCTTTATTAAAACTAATGGTACATTAAAGTATGACATTTAAAAAATACGGTGTAAAATTTTTAAGACGAAATATTAAAAAATACGGCAACGGCAGCAATTATTCGGACGTGTCTCGAAAAAAAGTAGAATTGCGGTGTCCATCATAACTTGGTGCTAGATCATCTGAAATCAAAAAATCAAAGTTCATTCGTTAGATAATAGGTTTTCCGAAATTTCAATTTTTCAATTTTTTGGAACACTTTGAAGGGAAAAACGCGATTTTTTGCGATAAATATCGATTAATTTGTTATTAAAAAATAAAAATTAATAACAAATTTGAAAAAAAGTCTCCAGCGTTACCTAGTAAATTATGTACAGAAATAGTGTTCAAAATTTCAAAAGGATCGGTGCAGTAGTTTTGAAGTTATGATGGACACCGACTTTGAAAACGTGAGATGTGGGGAAAACGCTTTAAAGTTTTGCACACTGTAAAATTCGAAATAAAACTCAACACTTATTTTATACTTACACATAATCGTCAATGCCATGTTCACACAGCAAAGAGCTTTCATCATCAGCATCTTTTTGTCCTTTTCTACGCAAAACTTTTCAATAATACAATAGCACGTCCGGTAGTCCTCAGGTGAGCGCGTCTCTTAGCTGCCCGAGCAGGTATAGAAAATCAGTCTGAGTATCGTTCAAATGTTCATAATTTCGTCAATTTTGCTCCGATTGACTTGAAATTTTGACACAATATTCTTGCGATGCTATACATTCATTTAAAAAATTAAAAATAAAATGAAAAAAAAAAGTTAAAAACCTTACCCCTCCCTTAAGCGGGTGTAGCAGATTAACAAAGGTAGAAACAAATAACGAAACAATGCAGAAGTAAAATCAAGTGTTCTTTCAGCTGATTGCATAAAATGAAGGAAGTAAATTATACTTAACAAGAACGGAGAACATTAGATTGGAAAGTTTCAGTTACGGACATAGATGGAGACGCTTGCTCGGTTAATGAATTAAAACCTAAGAGATACCCAGTCACGCTATATCAGTAGTCCCTTGGACTTTTCCTCACTTAATTGTTCTGAATCAATTTTTTTTCAAAATTTTCTTCAATAAGGTAGGCAACAAGACACAAGCTAAACGATTTATTTTCAAAGAATTTTTTGGCTGTTTTGCTATTTATACAGGGTGTAACAAACCTAGTCCATAATACTTTACAGATGGATTCCCGCCGTGATTATGAGTCGAAAATATTCAAGCAACCATTGCCTAATACCAAAAGTTATGGAGATACGCAATATCAAACTTTGTCATTTTTTTTGCAAAACGTTGAACTATAATTGCAGTAACTTATATCGATTGTGAAAAATTCATTCGTTGAATAGTTGAACAAAAACCTTGCGAAAAAATCTATTTTCAATTTCCGCTATTTTATCGTTTTATTTTACTTGTATTGAAACGAATTAATTTTTCATAATCGATATAAGTTACTGTGATGATAGTTTTACAAAAAATGCTGCAAAAAGTGCTGAAAAAAATACAAACTTTGATATAAATAAAAATAAATATAACTTTATTCCAGAATGTGGGGAGGTCCGTGCATCCCACAAATTCCATATAAAAGTAGGTACATACATTAAAATATTATATAAAATAAAAGAGAAATAAGAAAATCATGCAAAATAGAGGAGAAAACAAGTATCAGTATTAAAAGAGAAGAAAAAAACAAGAAAACAAGTGTAATAGTAGTATTAGCATGAAGAAAAGTCATAAAAATATATCGTATAATATCGTATAATCATCCGTATTCTGAAAATAACAATGTCTGGATCTTTAAGATCTTTATCCCAACACTTAATAGACGATAATAAAAATTAAAAAATGTCCAGAGCGGATTTTGTAATTCTACAGCTCAAATACACTGTATTAAAAGATGATATAAGAAAGATTGTTTCTTACAAACGTATTAATATCTTCATCCACAGCGTCCAGATGAAATATCATGACTAAACATGTCATGACCACGTTCGGCGTTACCGCATATTCAAATCTTCCCATATTGACATTTGACAGATAACAATTTACATCTTTCTCCCTCCCTCTATATCTATCTCATGTAGAAACTTACAGAAACAAACACCGACGTAAAGCTATGTCTCATTTATTTTTATTTTTATTATCGTCTATTAAGTGTTGGGATAAAGATCCAGACATATCTGTCAAAAAATGTCAAGATGGAAAGATTTGAATACGCGGTAATGCCGAACGCGGTCATGATAAGTTTAGCCATGATATTTCATCTGGACGCTGTGGATGAAGAAATTAGTATGTTTGTAAGAAACAATCTTTTAATACAGTGTATTTGAGCCGTAGAATTACAAAATCCGCTCTGGACATTTTTAATTTTTATTATCGTCTATTAAGTGTTGGGATAAAGATCTTAAAGATCCAGACATTGTTATTTTCAGAATCGGGCCGAATAGCGGCTTTAGCGAGCGATGGCAAGTCGATTATGAGGGGCCAGTATCTTTCTCCAGTGTGCATCGATGCTGGATGCTGGAGTAACTATTGATATTAGGTCATGGTTGCTTGAATATTTTCGACTCGTAATCTAAGCAGGAATCCATATGTTAAGTATTGAAGACTAGCCCACATAATATATTATATGTCTCACATATCAATAGTAAAAATATTATTTATATTGAGATGTTATGAAGATTTTAAATTCTTCGGAAGTGTCGTATAACGTTTTGATATGAAACCAACTAGATCTGTTGTCATATAAAATAAACTTATACAAACCATTAAGATAATTCAATAAAAATTCTAAAGAATTTTAAAACTTAAATGAAATGTATGTGAAATGAATTCAATAAAAATTCTAAAGAATTTTAAAACTTAAATGAAATGTATCTGAAATGAAATCAATAAAAATTCTAAAGAATTTTAAAACTTAAATAAAATGTATCTGAAATGAAATCAATAAAAATTCTAAAGAATTTTAAAACTTAAATGAAATGTATCTACCCTTGGCCTCAATTTGTGCAGCATCAATAGGGTTCACTAATTACGACAAACAAAGGATTTTGATAGATAGTAGTTAACAGCGGTTTTCCCCATACGTAATGTATTAATTATCACATTGACAGCCTTTGAGATATTAATTATTATGTGGAAACACTTGTCAAAGAGAATTTCTCCCTTTGAGATTTATTGCATATCGCTGTTGTTCTTACTAATAAATACACTATGTTTATTACAACATGGAATAATTTGTATATATTTTTTAAATAAATATACTATTTGATCGATTTAATAGTTTTTTTATGTTTACAGAAATAATTTACAGGAAGAAACTAGGTCTATTCTAGAGAAACCACCTCAAATTTTAATGTATTTTCTGCGTTTTAAGGTACTACAAACTGTAAACAGTATATATATAAAAAAATAAAAAAGCATAAGTAATTTAAACGTCTATATAATATAATAAATCGAATTAAAGTAATGCAGAGAAAAATTATTAAAATCATACTTTAAAAAAATCAACATTCTCCACACAAACACTATTCAAAATATTTCCAGTTCCAGAGGTAGAAATTATATACAAAAAAATATCAACTATGCAAATTTCGAAAAAAACACGTCACTAAAATTACAGGCTAAGTTTAAATTCGCAAAATGCAATACCCAACAATATTTTATATACTAAGGTATAAATTTTTTTAACAATCTTCCAATCGAAATAGTAATATACATAATACAAAACAATTGAAAAACAAATTATGAGAACATCTCAGTAAATACAACTAAACACCATTATACTCAAATCGTATCAATATTCTTACTATTTTCTAACTAAGCTTAACTAATTTTAAAAACAAAAGTAATATAAACAGTATAAAATAAATAGAATATAAGAAGTAATATGAAAGAAACAGAACAAAAGAAACACTTAAAAAAACATAAGTAATATAAACAGGGTAAAAATATATGCCGATACACATAAAGTAGTAAAATAGAAAGAAAAATGTATTGAAAAATAAAAGAAATAAAATAAACAGTTAACAAATAAATAGCATAAAAAACATACGTCATTTTAACTAAATTTGAAACCAGATATACCTAGATAAAATGGTAAAATAAAAACGTAAACTTATAAATACATAATTGAATTAACATTTACTTATAAAAAAAAAACTTTCATTTTTATGTTACATGCGTTAATACCGACGAAATGTTGACATAAGATAATAACGTGGAAATTAATTATCTCTACGTAAAGATCTTCTTCTTCTCTTGCATTAAAAAATTTGCACATTCTCATCACTGCGTAAAACTCTCATCCCAAATACGTTCAATTAGTTTTGTTTAAACTTGGTTATGTTTAAAAATTAGCACAAAACTACAAATATCCTTATCCCAATTACAATAATTTCGTTTTTTGTCCATCTGTCCGTCTGTCCGTCTGTCAGTCTGTTTGTCTTCGTAACTTCGTGTAACTTCCGTAATTTCGTTCGAATTCGCGGTTAAAAAAACTAAATTAAACGGCCGGGGATGGGGCTTGAATCCCGGGCGAGAACGGAAACCTGCCTAAAAAGGTCGCCAACACCGTATGTGCGGGACTCTTAGAAATAGACTACATATGGGACTTAGCAAAGACGCGAACCATTTGTACCAAAAAAAGAGTATTGTGAAGCGCACTACATTTTCTAAAATATATTTTCTTTAGATACACTGGCTTTATAAACATTTTCTCCGTGATTCATGACATCTCCTGTATGCTGAAGTTTCTATTATACCTAGCTCCCACCCAGGGGACTCGGTTTCGATTCCCGGTACCGGAATATTTTTTTCTCATTATATATATGTATATATATATATATATATATATATATGTTATAATGAAGGTTTTCACGGGTGTTAGAAATGTTAGTATTGATTTCTTTGGGGGTAACTCGCGTCAAAATCTGGTCCTCAGAAGGAGCATTCGTCAACCGACGTTTCGCCTGAATCACAACAGGCTTTTTACCATATATAAGAGGGACAACAGATAAACTCAGCCGTCTACTTAGAAAATATAACATAAGAACGATATTTAGGACTGAAAACAAAATGTCTAGCCTTCTACGCAGTGCAAAAGACAAAGTACACCTAGAGTCCCATGGTGTATACGAAATACCATGTGAATCGTGCGACCAGACATATGTTGGAAAAAGCAACAGAAAGATATCTGCTAGGGTTGCTGAACATAGAGTTGATATGACCAACAAAAAACTAACATCGTCGCTTGTCCAACACACGCTCGAAGAAGGCCACAGCATAGACTTTAATAATACACGAATAATAGCGAACGTCCAAAATGAAACAGTAAGGATATTTAGAGAAGCTATAGAGATATATAAAAGAATAAATATTATCAACAATAGAGATGATGGTATACGTCAAAAAAATCATTAAGGCCAATAATGACCACAGTACCCAAATTTAGACTTTGACTTACCAGACCTCACTTGGTAATAAGCTTCCGATACGAACGGATGTGTTCGCACTGCCCCTCGTGACGGAAATTTATTAACAAGCAACCTGAAGATGCCTGTTGTGATTCAGGCGAAACGTCGGTTGACGAATGGTCCTTCTGAGGACCAGATTTTGACGCGGGTTACCCCCAAAGAAATCATACTAACATAGATATATATTATATATCTATCTATATATTATATATATAGATATTATATATATATATATATCATTATATATATATTATATATCTATATAAAAATATATCCCTATATATTATATATATATTAGAAAAATAGAGATGCGAACACGGAATATGTGTCACATCAATATTCGGATCACGGGGCGAGAGTCCTATACCAACAAGCTATATATTTTGATGTCTCTATTTTATTTATATTATTAATTATATTGTCGAGTAAGTTTAAAGCACGCACAATCGACAGTGCAAATATTTAAAAAAAATATTCAAATACTTTGAAAAAAGTTGTTATTATTACTTCATGGGTGTCGGCTATAAAATCCCTTTAGAAATCGACTATAAAAGTGCCGTCATTTTTTATGGATTACAGCTGGTTTATTATTAATATCCTTATAAATTACTAAAATTACTAATAGCCCTACGATTTTATGTTTTACTGATAAACGTATATACTGTGATCGCTCCTAGTAGATACTTTGGTCATCAAAAATATATTATTTTTTAATAATTTTTTTAAAAAACAATGTTTTAATTTTTTTAAATAGTATTATTTTCTCTCTTATCATAAAGCATTTTTACACATAAATGAAGTAAATTACCTCCTCTTCTGCGCACGGTTTTAATGCCAAAGTGCAATTGTAAGACTGACAGATTGAAAGATACAGAATACTTGGGTGGTACTCCGTACAAAGGAATTTATTATTAAGATGAGTTAACGAATTTTTAAATTGTCTGCCATAACCATTTTTCCATGAAATAGGAGTTTATGATTTTCTTAGAAAGTACAAAAATGAAACAGGAATTTTTTCGTTGTATGCGTATTTACACGTAATATGATCAGGCTGTCAGACAGGGTAGGTATAGGGCACAGTCTCTAAAAAGGCAATGTATAACAGGGCCGTATTTGTATAATATGTTTGTGTGGTTAGCGTGTAAATAGCCATCCGCTTTATTGAATTTAATATTCTATTAATTACTCTCAATATGATATCATGCAATAATGAAAATAACCTTTCCTCTCTGAAAACATACCTACAGTAAACCAAAATACGCCAACAAATGGTCACTAACCTGCGTTAGACTATCCTCTTTAGCTTCGAAGACAGTCGAAATCGTCTGGTCCCAAAGATCTTCGTGTCGCCCTTTTCAGCTGATATCTTGTGAAGTTTTGATAGTTCCTTCACCCGATATCCCGGAAAATATGATCACATTTTTTTTTGGGTCGCAATCCACAATCCTAGGATTGGTCTGCAACAAGCACTCGTCCTCTCCACTCCTCTCTGTCACCTGCCAGCCTCTTCATCTCTTGGTAGGTGCTACAGCGCACATCTCCGATAATCTGGTCTACGTAGCTTAAAAATTTACTAATAAATAATTTACTACAACATTTACTAATCAATAATTATAATATCCGTTCATTAGATGTGAAAAAGTGGACATTATAGAAAAAAAACGAGAGCAATTGTTTTTTTTTATTTCGAAATTCGGAGGCAAAATTAAAATATTTTACGTCGTCGCAGGCTGACCAACGCCAGATAGCGTCAGATTTAACCTCACAAGCAACGTCACCGCTGACATAATCATAGAAAAATCAAATATGCCTCCGGGAAAGGTTATAATATTGTACCTAGGGTAAAAAGAGTCGCGCACTCATGTCAAGTGATAGTTGTATGAAGTTGGCACAATACTACCGAAGGATCTGGAATCACCTCCGACTTTCGAGAGACGTCTGGAAAATGCGAGGAACTTCTCGAAAACACGAAAAGTGTCTCGGAATTTCTATAATAGCATTAGCCACTATAAATACTACACGCGGAAGTAAGAAGTGAGTTTTGTTTTGGCCGCGCGCGTCTGACAGCGATAACAAAAGCGAAGGTAGCCGCTAGTCGCGAGTTGCCAGCACGGCCAGGCGGGCCGGGCCGTAATTCGACAGCGAAGATTCCGGAAAGTTCTTAGGTAGCGAGATAAACCGAAGCGAAATTAATAAGTGCGGAAATTGGATGGAATATTCTAGTGAATAGTGTATAAAGTGTCAAAGCGAATATAAAGTGTCTATTTATGAATGATAAATTTGCGAAATAGTTTAATTTAAGGAAAAGTGTTACATTTAATAATGATAAGTGACTTTGTACGTTAGTTTCATTAATTAATCGGTATTCAGTAAATCCATTATTAAATCTCAGTGTTTTAATTCATTCTTCCTGCAGCCACGACACATATTTTGAATAGTTGCTTAATTAATTATCATTTTGAGAGTTTATACATTTTTCTATTATGTCGCCTTACCAAACAGCAATATTGGGATTTTGAGATTTTTATCCCAACACTTAATAGGCGATAATAAAAATAAATTAACGAGACTATTCCAAAACTGTGCACAACAGGTGAAGATATAAAGTGTCGGTGAGAGTAGCTGAAGTAAATATAATAATTTCATTGTCTGTCGTTTGTCGGTCCGTAAATTCCTAACTTGCTGGAATTAAAACGTTAGATAATTGGAGTTTCACACGCAATCAGCGCGCGGCTCAAGCAAAATTACACGGAGTTCTTTATATTTTTATTATTATAATTATTATTATTTTTTATATATAATTTAGGTTTAAGCGAATAGTCAATTTCAAAATAACAAATCTATACCTATAAAACTCAATGTCTCTCTGTCTGTTGTTTTCTATACAAATCTACGCTGTTTGTCCGATTCGACTCAAATTATGCACACTTAATGTTTTAGAACCCGGCGAGTAATACAGGCGACATTTCCTCACTCCCATTTTACCCCTTCCCCTCCCCATTATATATTTTCAAAGTAAGTCTGTACCGTTCGACCAATTAGACTCAAAATTTGGAAAATTATTCCTTAGGAACCGTCGGGTAACATTTCCCGTTTGCCCTCTTACCCATTCCCTCCACCAGATATATTTTCTATACAAATCTACAATGCTTCACCCTTTTGCGTACGTATTCCCGATGGAAAAAATAGGCTATATTAAATTACTTCCATAGACATCAATTTAATATTCATTAATTTTTAGCTTTAAAATCCTGCAATTATTATGTCCCGAGTGTACGGCCACTATTTATTATTTTGTACCATAATTTACTAAGGAGGAACTCAGGTTTCAATTCAGTGTTCTATATTCTCTCATAAGCTCAGTTTCCTGTTAATGAAGTTTTTTATACTAACAAAATTAAAGTGTTTTATACTAACACTAACGACCCCGCCCGACTTTGCCCGGTACCTACAGTTTAAACTCGTCATAGTATAAGGACGAATTTGATCTGCGGTAAGTGCTTGAGGTTAATAAAATGTTTACTTGATAAGGATTTATTCTGATTTGGAAAAAATTGCTGGAAAATTTACCATTATTTATTTATTTATTCATTTATTTATTTATGGGAAACTAACAGTACATATAAAGAGATTATACATGATTATTGAACAGTATAGAGACCATCTTACAAGTTTCCACAGAATTAACCTGTTGCGTTTTAACATAAAGCAACAATAACTTGAGTTATAGAATAAAAAACAAAAAAAGTGAAAGTTTTAAGTTTATTTATTTTTTATTTCTTAGTTATATATATACTTGATAAGGATTAATACTGACTTGGACAAAATTGCTGGAAAATTTACCATTATATCTTAGTTATACATTAGATGACATTTTATAGACCAAAATGGTTGGTGTAAGTTATCCTTAAAAGATAGATATATGCTACCAAGGATTTTTTTTGTAGATAATTTAATTTTACATAATTCCTTCTTTAACTATTTTTTTTTGTGTCTCTAACGGATTAGGCAGCGTTTCTATGAGAGCGCTTTAGCGGCAAATTTTTTCCTGACTTGATTCACTAATACCCTTAATGCTCAGCTCCTATGTGTGGAAGAGCATTTAAAAAAAAATCTTTCTAGAGGATGAATGATAGAATGCAGATCATAACAATAAAAATTGCATGCAAATCCGTTTAGTGGTTCTTGAAATATGCGCGGTCATACAGATTTATGTATAACATTTGAAACATGGAATTGGAGCATGTAAATGCATGGAAATGCAAATGCAAAAACTGCAAGTACATATTTCGGCGTTTTTTTTTTTTACGAAAATGTGGGTTTTTATTATTCATTTATATCAGAATGTATACTAGGCTGGAGCGATATTTTTTATCGTTTGTTAAATATCTAATAGTGAAAAAAAGGTGCCTTTTAGACTTAAATTAAGCCATGGGAAATATTATTTTATTTGGTTTATATCAATTTAGATACTCTAATTTTTTAAGGCAATAAATTAGATAGAACCTTTGTTCTTATATACAAGTATTAAACTAAACATTATTTATAATAATTATGAAAATATAAAGATTAGTCAAAATCGTTTTTGTGTCATATGGAACAAAGTTTTAATGAATATTATTTATATGTACGCATAATATGTTTTTTTATACGTATAAAGTTTACTTCATTATCTAGAATCCGTAATTAGATAATTAATAAATGTTCAATATTAATAAAGTTATAATGTTTTAAATTTGCAAGAAATTTTAACGTTTTTTGTTGATTTTAAAACGCTCTTTACTTATATTAAGACATGATTTTAAACTGTATATTCTATTTATTACCGTATTTTGAAGCTTTACTCACTAATTAAAAGTTAGTGTTTTTTTATTAAAAATACCTTAGTTATTGTTTAAAAATAAAAATTCCAATGCATGAAATGTGCCAATAAATGACGTAATTATAAGGCGAAATGCGGTTGGCAGCGGCGGTCGAAAAGTTGATTTAAACAAGATTTCGAAAATCGCGCGTTCTACCCACGCTCATCGGCTTAAACAGATTCATAATTTAAACTGTTTTGGCCGACTATAATCCACGTAATACATTCTAAATACAACCGGCCCTGGGAGTGATCAAAATACCCGTTCCTACCCCAGGGCACTACGAATGGCAGAGATTAAGCGAACCCTTTGTTAACCCATTGACAGCCCACCGCTGTTTCTATTAAATCTGTAATAGCAATAACACACGGTAGTCTGAATCAAACGAGACATGCTGTCCAAAGTCTCCATCCAGGATCGCCACGTCTAACTCCAAGGTCTCGCTTGCCAGACATAGTGAATCCCATCCATTATTGTGGTATATAATAATAATATAATAACATAACCTCCGCTCATTTAGATCTCATTTAAGCAATGAAAACTCTGCCAAGTTTTTTAACATGCAGACTCTAACTCCATTGCCAAGACGAATAGGAATGAGTTGAGCTGCTTTTGACAAACTCAAACATATCTTCGAGAACAAAGAGATCCCAATTAGCCTAAAAAGAAAAGCCTTTGAATCATGCGTACTGCCAGTGATGACGTATGGAGTGGAGACTATGGCCCTTACAAAGAAAAGTGTAGAAAAGCTCAAATGCACGCAACGATCTATGGAGAGACCCATGCTTGGAGTGTGCCTAAGATAAAATTAGAAATGACGAAATTAGGCGCAGAACTGGAGACTAAGTGGTTATCATGGATCGTGTAGTGAAGCTAAAATGGCAATGGGCAGGATGCTACAAGATGGCCTCCCAGAGTTCTGAAATGGAGACCTTGGGAGAATAAAAGAGGCATCGGAAGACCTTAAATGAGATGGGCCGATGATATAGCCGCTGTGGGGGGAAAGAAATGGCTACAATTAGCAAACGACAAGGAAGGATGGAAAGAGAAGGAAGAGGCCTATATCCAGCAGTGGAGAGATGAAGGCTGATGAAGAAGAAGAAGAAGAAGAAGAAGACTCTTAATTGTTGATGAGACATAGCTGACACGTTCAAAATAATACACAATCTGGTTGATAGTCTGGAACTTCTTCAACGAATATCTTTCCACATCCCAACTCGCAATAACAGACATTCACCTACTTTTCCTCTTCCCTTTAGCAAGACTAACTCCAAACAAAACTCCTTTATGTACAGATCCACAAATTCATTTAACACAAACTATTACCACATTGACATTTTCGACTCAACGATAAGAAACATAAAACAAACAATTTATCTTCCCTTCTACTCCCTTCCCACATTCCCCTCCACTCTCTCCACTCGCTGTTAAAATAATTTAAAAAATTATATTTTACTACGTCACACTTGTTCAAATAAATTACCATATTCTAATAAACCGTTCTAATAAATAAAACTATGCACTAACAAATTACTATATCCAGCGGAGAATTTGTAATTGGCATAATTTTAAAATCCATTATTCTATATTTATTAATATGTTAATATGCTGTTAATTTTCTCAAAAAATAAATAATTTCAGATGTAGAATTGTATGTACTACCGTAGATGGAGCACGCCATGGTTGGCAGATTGAGGCATTGAGAAACATTTAACATGCACAGAGTACAAAATTGTAAAAAAATAAATGAACTAAACCCCTTATTTAGGCAAGGGGATCGGGTCACAGCGGAAGAATTAATTTAGAACACATTAACATAATATTTATTTATGAAACTTAAACAGAGTTACAAGTATTGAAAAAAATGCTAAAGTTATATAATGTATTTTATGATAAGTAACAGAATCCAGGCATATTCACATAGGCATTGGGCAGAGAAAACAATCGAAAAAAACGGAAAAAATTACACAAAAATTAAAAGATAACAAAGATGATTTTATTCCTGCCTTGATTATGAGTGGAAAATGTTCCAGCAACCATGACCTAATATCAATAGTTATGGAAATATGCGACAACAAAGTTTGCTTTTTTTTCAATATTTCTGACTTATTTTTTGTAATACGTTGGACTATCATTACAATAATTTCATAATCAAGACAGGAATATAGTCCTGCGGGGTTATTAATGTTTTACAAATAACCCCGTATATTTCAATAAAAATCATGCTTATTGTTTCACTGAACACCCCTTCTGTAATGATAGTTCTACTTTTTGTAAAAAATAATTCAGAAGTATTGTAAAAAAAAGTGCAAACTGTGATATTACATATCTCCATAACTTTTTATATTAGGTCATGGTTGCTTGAACATTTTCGACTTATTATCAAGGCAGGAATGTACGTATGTTGTTTTGTATGTTTTAAATGTTGTCTCATAAATACATACCTAATTATTATTTTAAAAATATACGTTTATTAAAAAATATTTCTTTGTAAACATTTTGTTACTAAATAAAATATACACACACACACTTTGTTTGCGGTAGTTACCGCACCAATTGTTGAAGCCTATTTCCAAGCGCGGAGAAGACAGCACGTCGATTTCGTGTTGCAAAGTATAGGGTGTTTTGCGTCATTAATTTTTACATTTACGAGTTTACTTATTATTTAAATTTATATTAATTAACATTAATATAAATAGCCTTTGGCCAATAATTACAAGTAAACCCGAATTTCCCACAATTTAAATAATAATAATGAAATAGGATTATTTATTTAGCGCCATTTTTGTAAAAATTTCATGAGAACTTCACAGACAAAATAAAATAAAGTGTTATTAAAAACGCAAAATGAAATAACTAAAAACATTTTTAAAAATAACTATTGGTACTCTGTCCTGTCGCAATATTTTGTAATTGGTATACAGTCCCATAGTTTATGTTTATATTTAGTATTGATTATATTATATATCCTGATGAAGCAACGTCGTAGCGAAACCCGGTCGGTACCAATTCGAAAATAAAGTGGAGTAAAAACAAAGATTTTATCCATTCGATTTTTTAAATTTTTTTATTTCATTTAACTGCAAGTTAAACTTTCAATATATCACGAAATACAAAATTACGTATTTCCCTTCAATCCAAAAATTTAATTTCTAATATGCACGAGTTTTTTCAGGAACAATATAAACATAATAGAATCACAATATCTCCATCAGAATAAACAGCATAAGCCACTAAATTATCTATTGCAACAATAAATAATATAATAAGGGATAAAATAAATGAATATTATCATTTTCAGTTTTTAATTCCTTTGATAGACCAGTAGGTATATATTTTTAACAATTTTGTTTTTATGTTATGAGAAAACTAGTTAAACTGGTGTTTACAGAACATACATGTAAAAGTATTATTAATAATATTTATTCCTACTTAAGACCTAGATCTTGCAAACTTTCATCATAGAGGATCTGCATATCAATTATTATTTTTTAAGTTACTTACTACTAGGACTTTACCAGCCAATTAGAACTAATCTCCATGGTTTTTTCGTTATATTTCTAATTCTTGTGTCTCGACTGATCCGACAAACCCTAATCTTCCATGAATCAAGAAATACCTGTCTTATAATCTGTTGTTTTATCTCAAATAACTGTACCGGTTACACGTGGTAACCAGTACAGTTATTTTAGGTAATACAACCGGTTACACGTGGTACAGTTATTTGAGTTTTTTACCTAATTGGATTTTTAAAAAAAAATTCCATTTATTTTCTTTATAAAAATCACTAGACCCACAAAACGTCTTAAAAGATGTTTGTCTGCAGGTTCACTTTTACAATTAATGTTACGATGTTACTACATTTCATTCATCAATCAGGAGAGGAAAAATAATTTAAAGCACATTTATGTTTATAAATGTATATTACATAAATAAGAAAATTTAAATAGATATAGCAAAAAATCATTCATGAACATTACAGTAATG
The DNA here is from genome assembly GCA_016648135.1 of Agrypnia vestita. Classification (NCBI taxonomy): domain Eukaryota; kingdom Metazoa; phylum Arthropoda; class Insecta; order Trichoptera; family Phryganeidae; genus Agrypnia; species Agrypnia vestita. Next base: position 8,285 of record JADDOH010024950.1, on the reverse strand, counting down.
ATACATATCACATTAATTCATAGGTAACTTACATCCTTTGATATTAAACACTTTCTGAGTTCTGCCACTGATTTTGTGCTTTGTAGTTTGTTCAAGAGCATGGCAACTAAATATTCAAGTGTTCTTAGTCCATATTTATTTCTTATTCTTGGAACAATTAAAGTCTGATTTGTAGATTGTCTTGTGTTTCTGCCATGAGAAACAAACTATCTTTTTGTATATTTCATTTTCGTGATTTTTTTTATCAGCGGAAATAGAATTAACCCTTGAACTGGCAAAATATTGACGGATGAATATACTTATTTAATATTTTGTCTTCATTCTTTTTCTTTTTACATTGGCAGTTTCAAGATTTTATGGTTTTATATTTGAATTACTAGAGAGGCCCCAAAATCTTATACTATATCTTAATACTGATTCTACTAAAGAAAAATATATCACTCTTTAAACAGGCTTTGGGATAATGTATTAAATCTTGTAAAATCTGCTAGATACTGCTCTAAGACTCCAACAAATTTTATATATCTGCTGATTCCATTTGAAATGTTCATCTATGAGTAGACCAATGTATTTATGAGTTTTCACACATTCCACGGCGCTACACTTGATTGATAACTGAGACATACCTGTTGTCCAGTATCTACGATTGGTTGCCCGTCTTCTTCTTCTTTCGGTGTCATGTCAGGTCCCCCAACGTTGACTATCACCCGAGAGAAAGCGTCCCTGTCCTGGGCAGCACGAAACAGCTCTCCAACACTTCTTATGCCCGTCCAGTCGCGTATATTGCGGAGCCAGGAAATTTGTCTGGAGCAATTCATATTTTTCTCCTCTGAGCACATGACCCAAATACGATACCTTTCGGATTTTGATATTTGTCAGCAACTCTCTATTCACTCTAGCTCTTTGAAGAACTTTTGTGTTGCTGACCATATCCGTCCAGGGTATCCGGAGCATTCTCCGATGTATCCACATTTCGAACGCCTCCAGCCGGTTCATGCTACTCACTTTGAGGGTCCACAATTCCACTCCGTACAGCAGGACTGACTATATATAACATTTGACCAGTCGCTGTCGAAGTTTCAGGTTATAGTTCCAGGTTGCCCGTCGCATTACGAAAATTCAGTTACCACCATCGAAATAATCATTTAAAAATCTCAAAACTAGTCATTTACCGATAAAAAAATCATCATAGCCCTCTTGGAGAAAATAGTTTTCTCCGAGAGAGTTATGGCGATATTTTCATTTGCTTTTCATGATAATTTGACTAATATTTTTTTTAAATATTGTCTTCATACAGTGAAAAAACGTTAAGTATCTACACTAAATCGTCATTAGCCCGTTATCTTGGTTACGTACATATTTTGTATCTTACATTATACCATATTTTTTCTCTTCTCTTTGCTTTAATTTTATTTTTCTCATATCACTGTGTTTTTATTACTTTACAAAAGTTAATGCTGTTTAAAACAAATAAGATTCATAAATTTTAGAAATATGTACATGTACCCACTGAAAAAATATTTAGTCATTACCGAATACGTTTTTAGTAAAAAAGAATAAAACCTGTAGACATGGTTATTCACGGGAAAGTATTTCTAAAACATTCATAAAATCGATAATTTACATGATTCCATGACATCCGATTGAAACACGACATGTGTACATGAATAATTGCGTTAAACAGCGCTGCATGTATACCAATATTTCAGTAAACGTATCCTGGCAAACGTACAACGTATATTCGGAAATGCAATAATTTACCTTCAAACGCAATGAAATCCCGACCGGACCCAAATTGACTGACGTTTCCCCTGAAGGCATATTATATCTCGTATGTATGTGCCAGTGAGAATCGGTCGGGGAGAGTGCCAACGTGTGTTGGTAACATTTTGGTAGGGTTGAAACTGCATCAAATTTGGACAAAATATAAATTATCTGACATAAATGAACCCCGTGTAAGAAACCAAGGGTTCTGATTTCTTATTACTTACAACATTATTAGAATGCTGACTTATTCTAAACAACATTTCATTTTATTTTATTGCATTTTATTTTGGAAACATACAGTACAATGTAATTTTTCTTTAATATTATATCAAAAAAAATATTCGTGAGTATGACCAGTAAAGATTCCTCGAAGCTGGTAAAAAAAAAACTATATAAAAAACAATGATAAAGATTATGTGATAAATAATAAATATTTCAAAGATTTAAATTATGATAATGCATAAAATGGGAGGGGTGGGGAGAGGGAGGGAATGGGATTCAATTAAAGAAGTATCAAATCAATAGTCATAAATAAGATAACGGAGTTTTATTTTTAAAAAAAGCAAATTGTCAGTAAAAATGTCTAGATTATTTGTAGAATTTAACAGATTACATTTTGAGGTGGAATGAGTTATAAAGCAGTTTTTTAAGTAGTTAGTCCTACCAAAGTTTGCGTAAAATAAATTATTTGGACGCATTGAGTATGTAGGACAACTTAAACCTATTTGCTCTAATAAATAGGGTGAGTCAACCAAGTTATTCAAGATTTTATAAAGATAACACAGATCTTGTACGCATATAACATGCTTGGGCTAATCACAATTTACAACCCTAACATAAAATACAAAATAAAACAGTGGATCCAAAACAAGAGGAGAGTTAAAATAGGTATATTTACACAAACACACTAACACACACTATAACCTCGTATATATAATATATATATTTACTATGTTACTTTAATCACTTTATTATATTAATTTAAAAAATAATACTTCATCAAATACAAATAATTATTTTACTATATATCTACCAGTGGCGTGTAGTGGGTGTATACGTAGGTCATGCTGTGACCGACTATATATACACCTGTATTAAATAAATATATATCGCATATACCTACAAGGGTATATACATTTTTTTTTAACTGTATATAATGAACTATTTTGAGAAGCTTCAATCCACAAAAATAACTGCACTATAAAAGAAGTATTGTAAACAAGATTTCCTAAATAAATAAATAATTTATATATAGGTTATACGGCAAAAATTTTCAATATATTTCGATGACGATTTATATATAATTAAATCGGGAATAATACTAATTTCACAAAAATAAATCAAACATTTTATGATATCATCGATGGCAATGTCGTCGTAAATAATCGTTATGATATGATCACATTGAATATGACATATGGTATTTATATTCACCATAAAAATAACAAATAGAATTAACACAAAAAGTTTTGGGTGGAATTTGTAAAAAATATCATTTCTGCAATGACGTGCGCGTGGTTCTCACCTGGCATCGAAGAAACACACTATTCCATGAAAAATTTACTTGTCTATTACACAAAAGTCGCAGACATAGAGCTAAGTAAAAATACACGGTTCAGGACGAGTTTTTCTCGACTTGACTAGATCTATGGAACAAATTTGTTGGGCGCAAACAAGTGAGATAAATTAAGAATTGACATGAAGATAGGTACAAAAAAGTCGGAAATAAAACTTCTAGCCATAGGACGAATTACGGCTAGAATTTTAAATCTGAAAAAAACACATACGTCACGTAAACAGAAACGTCAGAAATAAAACTTCTAGCCATAGGACATATTACTAGAATTTTAAATAATCTTTTTCCTAAGATAAGGATTATTTAATTAATATTTGTTTCTCAGAATCTTTACTAATGCATAGCTTTTTTGCTTGCATGCGCTGCACGCCATTGATATCTACATACTATGTTTTGTATCTACATACAATTGTAAACTATGCCTGTCTCAACACAAATATTTGTAGTGAAACAGGCACAGTCCAACCAAATTTTTATATTTAAATTAAATCGAAATACTTGGCTTAATAATAAAATGACTTAATAATAAAAACTTGGCCAGTAGATTTCTGCCTATGTTATGAGTCTAAAATGTTCAAGCAGTCATGACCTTAATATCAATAGTTATGGAGATACGCAATAGCGTAGCACGTAGTAATAGTACGTAGAAGGAATATACTTGTTTTTCATATAATTAAAAATAATAACAAAATATTACTAAACTTTTCATAGATATGTTAAAATTTTACAACATATATGCAATTTGTAATATTTATTTTTGAATAAAGCAACTTATTCTATCTTCGATTAATAATTGAGCAATAGAACATACGACGTGTTTTTTTCATAATGATAACATTCTCAGAACTAAGTTTTCACAGGCTTAGATATGGATAAACTAATTTAAAAATTGTTTTTTTTACAGTATCTTCGTTTGAGGTTCAACCAGTCCGTGAGGGTTCTGGGTTCGGTGATTTTTGTCATAAAAATGATGCTCTACATACCTATGGTTATATATGTCCCCGCTCTGGCATTCAGTCAAGGTATTTATTTATATATTATTACAATGATTAAATCATTTGATCGTTATAAGAGTAAAGGCAGCCATACATATCCCACAGGTGAGATGCCTGCTTCTGAAAGAAAAAAACCTCCATCACCACTCAAGGAAATTTCTCTGGAATCTGTGAAATCTATAACTTATTGTAAAAATCACTAATAAACGAATATGTTATCTCTCGCTTAGACTACTGTAATGGTATCGACGCTCATCTCCCGAAACAGGAAATAAACTAATTACAATCTGTATTTAATGCCGCCGCAAGACTCATTACCGGCGCTTCAAATTTTGCGCACATCTCACACCATCATCAAAACCTTCACTGGCTTAGACGTCCAGAGAGGATTGAATATAAGCTTCGCCTTACAATATTCAAGGCTATTCATAACATGGCCCCTTAATATATAATCGACTTCTGCATTCCATTCTCCGAAAATAACAGACATCTAACACATCCCTAGGCATCAACATCTAATACGAATACGAAGTTAGCTGAAGTAAATCGCGTCCACAAAACTAATTTCGGTGATCGTGCTTTCGCGGTGGCTGGACCAAAGTTATGGAACGAACTACCTAATAAACTGAGATAATAAGACAGCTTACCACAGTTCAAAAAACAACTTAAGACGCATTTATTTAGACAATCCTTTAAAAACCTATAGAATCAGACCACTACAATACTAGCTAATGTTTTTCGCTCCTATTGTGCACTCCGCGAAAACACCTAATCCTTCCAGGTACTCCCAACTATTATAGTATTAAACATTAATTCCATTTCTCGCATGCCACCTAGTGAATAAGTAATAGTAAAATAAGTTTTTTTAGCAGCAAGTTGTTTTGTAAGATAATTTTCTGTGTAAAGCGCCCTTGAGATGAGTATTCGCGAAAACGGCGGTATATATATTATCCAACTATTATTATTATTATTAAATAGGTTTCTAAAAACAATTTCCACCTCAGTTTTCTTTTTATATAAGTATTTAAATACATAATTCATTTTTAAATATGGATATTGCTGTCTTTGCTTTGGTGTTTCAGTAAAAAATAGACATCTTCTCTCACTTTCGTATGAAGCGGTCATTTTCTCATGTGAAACATTCTTGGTGGGATTGGTTTAAGTGAATATTGTTTCTCTTTGCTTTTAATAGTGATTTGGAAACATGATTTTGGAAGGGTAGAGCTACGTTTCCTATAAAATCTCGAATTCGGTACATTCATAAGTATCAATCCTCGGTGAATGAATTCAAAACTTTTTTTTGATATTGCTGCATTTACTTATACATTCATCATTTGCAGATTGGAATATAAAAAGCTCTCATCGAGTATGCACTAAAGCAATCTGCTATGATTGGTCACCTCTGAGTCAAAATATTGAGTGTATGGTATTCCGTTTGTCATATTTTATTGCTATTCACCGAAAGATTTTATAAATCGAATAATAAATCGAAATAAATAAAATTCTCACTAAATAACTGGAAATTTAGACAAAATATGCAATGTACTTAGGCTAGATAATGGAAAAGAAATGTGCCGACTAGGGATGCGCGTTGAATGGACGGACTAGTTGAAATCAACCGTTGACGTTGCGTCGACGCGTTGACGTTTTACGCCGCGTTACGTTTATCGCGTGGACTAGTTGAATTCGTAGACGGTGGACAGCGGACGACGTGGACGGTGGACGATTCGAGATTCAACGTAATGCAAAGCATCGAGCGAGAGCAAGATAAAACGTCTCCGTTTATTTCTTTCTCATCTCTCGCTGTCGACTTGTAGATGCCATAGACGTCATAGACGGCTCGACGGGTAATTTCATTTCAACTCTAAAGTACACGACCATAGAGTGCAGATCTGTGTGCACAGAGACTTGAAATTTGAATGCATGCGTAAGGTGAGATAGGTTTAATAAGCTATTATCTATTATTTTTTACTTGATTTGTGCGAGTGCACGTGCGACTTTTCGGTCAATTCCCAATTTTGCGCTGCATAAAATAAAACAATTCTGTTTAATTATTTTATTTTTTATTGAACTAATATTTTACTGCTTACACCTGATATTGTTGTGTATACCTACTTCTTTCTTTATTATATATAGAAAGAAGTATATAAAACAATACGTAAAAGCCTATAATGTGCATAAACAAATAAATAATAAAATATTTCTTTTTACATATAAGCACAAGTAGCGGTTTTACTTTCCCCGAAACTATATTCCTTCGAACTTCTTTAAATTTTAAAAATTAACGTAATAAAAATAGCCAACGGTTGAGCCGTCGAGCAGCGTTGCGTCGAACCATAGACAGTGGACCATCGTCCCGATGTTTAGATAGAACGTCCGCGACGTCCGCATAACGAAGTTGACGCGTCAACTAGTTGATCGTCTCGTCGATGGACGGACGTGGACGGTCTCGTTTCGTCGACGGTAAATACGTCTACGATCCATCACTAGTGCCGACAAGCTGTTCAAGGCTTGGCATGATCTTGAACAATATAAAATATGTATAAATTTAACAATAAAAAAATAAATATGTGTTCTATAGTTTTTAAATATTTTTAGTAATATTCCCTTAATATTTTACAAGCGAAAGTGGCGCAATCTCTTAATATAATTAGACTGAACCCTTAGGGGTATTTGATATAATGACAACCACCTTTCGTGTATGGTTTGTAACTATGGCTGGCGACATCTCCGAGCAAACTTTGATACTAGTTCCTTACTTGCAATTAAATCAGAATTGGACTTTTAGCAGCAATTGGCCTAACAGTACTAGTATTATTTAAAAGTTGGTAGAAATCACATGTTTGTTTCACACATCTACTGAGTTCTTCATCCAACAAGTTCAAAAATTAAATTAAAGTCAATAGTGACAGAAATATTGATATTTTTTAGTGTTGGGGTAACAATTAACAAATCTGCGTTAAGACATCACTTTAAATATTAATTCTATATCAATCTTTCACGATGTTTATCTGAGTCATCTTTTTATTAAAATCAAATTTTTTATTTAAATTAAATTTATATTAAATTTTTTATTATTCCATAATATTTTACCTTTTGTATAAAGCAGCATCTACATGTAATTTTAAATGTCTACCTCAGCCGGACTTAGCCCATTATTAATTCAACCGTTATAACGGTGTACATAATATGTACAGACAAAAATAAGTAACTATTTTCTGGATGTGGTTTTTTCCATTTCATTACATTTGCCAAAGAGACGGCCACATAATTCTCCAGGGTTTTTAAGCCATGAGGTTCTACGAGTATCGTCGTCGTCCGTTAATTTTCCGTTTTCATAAAGTGCAGTGTCCCATTAACCCCCATTTGTCTCGTGACATGTCTAAAGGACATCAGCTACGTTACTTTAAGATAAGACAAGATTCCTTGTGTTTCATCATTCTTATAAATATATATAACTACCTGTTCGTACCCGGCGTGCATGGGTTAAGAATTAAGTTGAAAATAAATTTGTGGGTGGAAACAAAGGTTCGATTCGAACGGTATAGATTTGCATCGAAAATATATCAGGGGAGGAGAAAGGGTAAAATAATAGGGGAGAAATGTCGCCTTTGTTACCCGCCGAGTCCTAAAGAATAAGTTTCCAAATTTTAAGTCCGATCGGTCAAACGGTGCAGATTTGCTTGGAAAATATATCAGGGGGAGGGGTAAAATAATGGGGAGAAATGTCGCCTATGTTACTCGCCGAGTCCTAACGAATAAGTTTCCAAAGTTTGAGTCCGATTGGTCAAACGGAACAGATTTGTGTCTAAAATATATCAGGGGGTGGGGGAAGGGGTAAAAGAAAAGGAAGTAAATGTCACCTTTGTTACCCGCCGAGTCCTAACGAATAAGTTTCCATATTTAAAGTCCAATCAGTCAAACGGTACAGATTTGCATGGAAAATA